>JAOTQR010111687.1:0-25878 GCA_025774065.1 Solanum ossicruentum | reverse complement strand
CCTTTCAAATTTACATATGCATATGAAATAGGAGACTCATGTACATGTCCCAAAACTAATATAATATATATATATATATATATATATATATATATATATATAGATGCAAATGTGATCCTCTTCATAGCTCCCAAAAATTATCTCCAATGGCTATCCTCAAGCATTATCTCGGTCCCTATAATAGAAACAACTATCGCTAAGCATAAAGCTTAGTGGTGTAAAAGTTACAAGTTGGAACCTTTAGAATTCTCAATTTATCTATTTTAAGTCAACGGGCAACACAATTGGAATATAATAAATAGACCAAGTGAACAAATATATCAATAGTATCAGATATGATATTTAAAGATCCAAGTATCAAAAGTTCCTGGAACCATTTTTACAAGGCATTTAAATGACAAGTTTCGCCTAGTATGTATGTCATGCCATCATACTAAACATAATCAAGTATCAAGAAGGACCGAAGCCCAATATCAAAAACAGTGAAAACCTAATTATCAAGAGAACCAAGAACCATATTAAGAGTGACTTTCTAGTTCGTGCTTAAAATGGACTACTTCCACACTTAGAACGAACAAAAAATCCATAGTCAAGATGGCAATTGATCTGAACGAGAGGCATGCCAATGGTGAAAAATTCACAGCCACAAGAAGAACAAAGTCCATAAGAATGTTAAGTGATCAGGCAATCCGTACAAATGGACGAATTAAGCAAGTGTCTTGCAAGTCGCAAAAGATATCAACACAGAAAGATAAAATAATGAAAACATAGCTAAGATATGAATATAACCTTTAGATGTACCTGCAGGTAAAAAGATCATAAAAATAAGTTTTCACACGAATCTGAACCTTTTAGCACGCAACTAACCCTATCGAGTTCAAATCGTGGATCAATACGACATAGTTTCTTCATGCAATTTCCTCAATATTGTACGAGAGTTTAAGTAACTTAATACTCAATTTAAATGCTTATCTAATATTTAGTACTTTTAATAGGTAAAATCTAACAAGATAAATACCAAAAGTGAGCCTCATTTGTGTAAACCACACTCTTCTGGGCAGGTTGACTGCCTTGCATTGCAACTAGATTTTGAATTGGTAAAAAAAAAACTAGGGTTTTTCAGTCTACATGAAAACTATAGGGATATGAATATAGGTTGAAAAAAAATCAAGAATCACTACAAGAACTTATAATCGAAACACTAACAACACGTACCAAGGATTCCTATGTCAAAAATCTGGACAGAACTTGTCCTAAATTGCGTGCACTGTTTCGAATCCACAACTATCAAATTAGGTTCCAATATAAACATAAGAGTTGTAGCTACACGTCTTGGAGTTACAAAGGACTATGAACCATCACAAAATACAGCTCACTTATCAAATATGCGTAAAATACTAACAACAGTAAATAGAATGCTAGTAAGACAAAAACATTATCCAGAACTTTCACTGTGGTTCGTCCCCTTTTGCAGTACCGTACAAGAAAATTCCGAATTTTACATAAACATAAAAGCTGTAGGTGTGTGAATTCTCTTTCCAAAATATATTTATACACCAAAAACTCAGCTACATACAAAGCGATATTCAACAATTACTAAATTTTACATAGTCTTTAGACAGGATTTAGCCACTTACTAATAAGTAGGGAGTTTCTTGAGGTTTTTCTCAAAGGGACCAGTTCCTTTCATGATATTTTTGAAGTATAATGATATGAGGAAGTTTATAAGATTCCTCTAACTCTTGGAAACAACTTACCTTAGGGGGAAATATATATTTTGTTAAAAGCAAATAAAAAGGATTGCCCAAAACGGTGGCTGCCCAAATTTCTTTTTTTCATCATACCTTAACACCTTAATATCTATTATTAGGGCTTGTATAGTATATATAAAAGTTCATAAAAGTAAACCAAATTACATTAACACAAACCCTTCCCTATTTCCTTTTTTTATTCACAATTCCTATAATGACATAAGTTCGAGTCAAAGAATGATGAAGTAGGGTAGATTCTATCTCACAGGAGTACATTTTTGAAAGTGAATAAATTATTTAATAATAAGGGCATTACACCAAAGGCCTAAGTGAGGGTAACTGGTGTAAGGGTGATCATATAAAATAGGGTGGAAGCTAGTGTTACATGAAAAAGGGGATAAAAATATGTTATGGGTGAAACAATAATGAATAAATGCCTGATCAATGAGCTAAAAAGAAAAAAAATGACATGAAAACAAAAGACAATGAGCTAAAAATGAGAGTAAGACACCCATAAAAGCTTGAAAAAGGAGAAAGGGAGAATGAGTTGAAAAATGATAGTATTGGTAGGCAAGAGTGTATAATAACGTAGTGTCAAGGAGGGTCATTATATACTATATTCCTAAAATGTCATACCAAAGCCCTCTGAGCTTACATTACAAGTTGAGAAAGTCCTATAGTGATCTTAGTCTAAGTAGTCGAAAGTCATGGTCATGGGTATACGGGTAAACATATGATATCGAGCACAATATTTGAATATCAGTTGTGAGAGTGAGTGGTTTTGTTTAATCCCATGCATTGAATCTGAAAATATTAACATGAGTGGGTGCATTGCGTTGTTGATTCTAGAACTAATTCAATATTATTTTTTATCTATGGTTACCTTGCTGGTTATAGTTGCACTGTCACATATTATCTGTATTGGTTTGTTTCCTTACAATCTGATATGGATTTATGAGTGGTGTGGCTATCTGTGCTTGAGTTGGAGATGATGTGTTCCATTAGATTGAGGTATCTGTGTTACTATACTACTTATGTAGATTGAGTATGTTGCTTAAGAACAAACAACAATTTTAAGTTGAGGGTGTTGATATGCCATCAAAATACAACACTTTTGATGTATAAAACTAGGAACCTTGTGTGCTCTCAAAGTGATGATAGTGAGGAGTTTGATGTGTTTTCATGTTTATTTTTTAGGATTACAAGATTTGGCACGATTTTGAGCTAAGTGTGCAGTTGCTGCTATTTTTGTTGTTCTACACACTCTTTACAAGTCATGGAAGTTTTCATGAGGCGTAAAGTGGGGTTTATAGTAAAATCCAATGAAGGGGTGATTTTCTAAAGTTGCATCTACAAACTATCACACTAGTCATGGAAATTTATATGTGTCGTAGATAAGGTTCCCTGAGGATCAAAAGTTGGAATTTTTTGAAAAGTCATACAACAAAACCCTATATGGGCCATAAGTCTGAATATTGCCCGTAGAAAGTTCTTGTAGAAGATGAACCCAAAATTGAAGATTGAAGTCCACAAAGTCCTAGTACGGGCCGTAAAACTTAGTAAGGACCGTAGACTTACTTGTATTGCCTGCCGAATTTAGTTCTCCTATTTTTTTTGGATTTGCATTTTTAGTACAATAAATAGGTTTTTTTAAGGTTATTTTCAACAGAGAACGTGTGAGAGAAGAGAGGAATGACCAACAACATTAAAGAAAACACTTGGAACATTATTTTGTTATTTTAATTTATAATTTGTGATTTCCATTGAAGAACTTGAATTTCTTGTTCTTAAATTTATTCTTGTAAGTGCTCAATTATATAATTCTATATCATTATTTTTTTATCTACAATGATAATGCATAGCAAATCCATAACTAGGATTGTGGAAACATGAAGAACTAATAAGGTAAAATTGGACAATTCATAATTCTTGAAAAGTGTGCATTCATGTATTAATTAATTCTCTTCATTTTGATTATTTTTTAACAGTGACTAACATTAGAACTCGCCTAGTTGTTATTGACTTGATCAAGGTGGTAACAAATTGAAAAAGAGATTAATTAACAGAATTCGATTGATGTTTTCTCGTCTAATCAACCAAACTGGATCAAGGGGAGGTTGTATTAGGATAATAGGTAAGGTTTAGTAAGTTCACACTATGGGGATGGATCAAGTCATGTGGTGAAATTTAGCACTCGCGTGGATCAAAGAGTTTGGTAAACTTAACTTATCATTCTGCAGACAACACATTAGAAAAGAATGTTATTATCTGGTAATGCCAAGTTAGGGAATCATGGAGAACATAATGCCCTTGTTACACTTCTCACTGGTTTCACACACATGTTTTTGTTTATCATTTCTTTCTGCAAATTACAACCCCCTTTCAAAAGATAAGTAGGTCAATTAACTCAAATTTCTTGAAATTACTCGGAGTCTACCATATTCTCTCCCTAACCTCGATTGGACTATATAACTTGACAATGACTACTTTGTGAGGACTTAGACTTGGTATGATCTTAATGGAGCTTGGAATTTGGTTTTGGAAAGTTTTTGACCAAGGTGACACTTCATGAAAGCCTCCACGGGCCGTGTGGAGGTGCCTTAAGGTGGCCCTTAGCCTTGTGTGTAGAGTGTTCACATTAATGTCGAGTTTCACACCAAGGCACACCTCACATGAACCCAACATGGTTTGTGTGAGGCTTCACTAGCTGTGTGGTGGACCATGTGGAGAGCCTTGGCCTCGAAAACCCACATTTTGGCCAAGGTACTTCACACATGTACCCCTTATGGACTATATGCCCCTGTACGGTCTGTGAGGCCTTCTATGTGGGCGTAAGAGGGAAAATTTTCTAAGTATTGGATCACCGCATTAGAACTTTGTTGATGAAGGAATTTTTCTAGGTGAAGCTTCATGGGAGGCCTCACGGTCCGTGTGACCTCTCGTGGGCCATGAAGCCCTCTGGATGGGTGTTGGAGTGAAATTTTTCAAAGTATGGAATTATCGTCTTGGACCTTCATCAGTGGAAATTTTTCTAAGTGTTGGATCACAAAAGAGGCATACGGTCTTTATCTCTTCACACGGACTGTATACCTTCTCATGGGACCTCCGGAAACTTTTTCTACATGATTCATTAATGGCCTTTTCATAATTATGGCTTCTCCTAAGGGACTTTTGTAACCTTCTATGCTACCCTAAGACATTCAAATGACCTAAACTCTATTTCCCTCATTCAAATTCACTATTACACTTGGAATTACATTCAACTCACTTAAGAGCTCCTCTCAAAGACTCTAGTGAAGAATTAGCTTGGGATTCAAGGAAGGGCTCCATTCTTCATCAAATTCTTCTTGCTAGTTCTTGAAGAACTTAGGTATGTGGTTTTGATTCATGGCTCCTTTCAACCATGAAGACCCAAACTCTTTTCACTTGATTTTCTTGAATTTTAACTTACTTTAATTATGGATTTTTAAGATTATTGTTTATTTAATTCAATTGATGTATGGGGTATTTTAATATTGATTTCAAAGTGATTTAAGCCTTAATATGTTAAATTAAATGGAGGTTATGAAGATTTAAATGTACATGTCTCCTTTAAAGCTTGATTTGAATATGGGTAATCTGTATTGTGATCTAAATGTTAATTTTACTTATAGATCTACTTGAGTTTCATACTGTATTGTTTTCTGAAGATTGAATCTCTATTTCCCATGCTATTCTCATCTCATTCATAACATACGCATACATGGATATGGTTTTCATTAAGTCATGATATGGACTACGTCCCAATTATTATTATTATTATTAGTATTATGATGATGATGATGATGATGATGTTTTTAACGAAAGTATGGGTATGACAAGAATGTGATCACATAAACGTCTATGATTATGGCTCTTTGAGCAAATGATGGGGTGTTTTACACCAAATGTTTATGTATGAAGTAGCATAGAATTGAGATTGGAGGTAGGGTAGGCTTTCTCCAAGGGTCCCTACTCCTTTCTCATATCTATGAATTTAGTGGAACTATTCCCATGCATGAAAGTATGACAAGAAGTATGATTTGACTTTTCCAGCTTATGTATGCATGAATATGAAGTATGTTCAGCTTTTAAGCCTAAGTATGCATGATTATGAAATGTGATTTGTCTTTTAATCCTAAGTATGCATGTAAATGATTTGAAAGTCTTATGCCTGTTTTACAAATATGTATTTGTATATGTATATGTATTCTTGTGGGATGATAACCAAGCACCGATGTGATTGGAGATAGGGTGAGTTATCCCCAAGGGTCCATACTCCTTTCTCTTGAACTATGTGCCTAACATAGGATTATGTTTTTTCCCCTTCAGGGATGATGATGATGAATGTCAATGGATCTACCTTTGGCAAGTAGGTCACCTCTTTATTCATTGGGGGGAAGACAACGGAGTTCCAAGTTATAACTCACTTGGTCATATGTTGGTTACGTTCCCATCCCTATTATATATGAAGTACTTTCGCATTCATTTATCATACAGTTCATGGCATATTGATTTACTATTCTCTTGTTATATGATTCTTTCTATATATGTTCCCTTGTCATCTAACATTGAATGCAGGTTTAATGAGCTCATATGCAGTGCATGCTCATATACTTAGTAGATTCAAACGTACTAACACATATTTTTACCTACATGATCTAACCATGTAGGGACTAGAGATTTTCTTCATCTATCGATCAACAACTAGATCGGACTTGAGATACTTGTTGTGGTGAGTCCTATCTTCTAAGGACAACCCACCTTTCCTCTACCTATGATGCTTTTTTTATGTCATTTACCTTGAGGGTGAGCCCGGAACATGTCTTGGTCCCCATCGTATCTTATGATTAGAGACACTGTTGGACATCTTGTAAACTCTTATACGGATATATGCTTTGTGTTGACATTTAGAGCTTGTGATTATGGTTCTTATGGATTTCTCATGAGCATTATGTTATGGATTTATACTATGATGTGAAAGATCCTAAGTCCCATATTGCCCCATAGAGTGAATCATACTTACCTGCCCCTTAGTCCTTATGTGCTATGTGTTATGTGAATCCATGTTAATCCCTATCCCTATGACATCTCCATAGTGTGAGTCCTACTTTCCTATCCCTTAGAATTATGTGTTTACTATTTCATATTCAATTCCAAATCGATGATGTGCGAACGGATGCTATGAGACTTGTTTAGGGTCTCTTGGGTTTCCATTCGCCATGTCATCCTAGACCCTAGATTCGGGTCGTAACACGCTTTAACCTTCAAAATGGAGGTGTAGCTTGGGTGACATTAGGAGAGTATCCATTTCAGTGTAAAGTTGACCTAGACTCAGCCGAAGGCCAAAAAGAGGTAAGATTTAAACTTCGCACAAAAATAACCTTCGTAGAAACAAGTCCACGTTGCCTATTTGTTTCACTATAATTTGCCAAAACTTTTTGTATTTGAGTAAGGGCAATTGGGACATATCTCTATATCCTTATATATGAGCATACTAAAAATTTTCATCATTTTTAGGCCTATTTGACTCTCTAAACTCCTAAAAACCTCTCAAAACTCTTCAATATTTCTCTCCCAAATTCCTCTCAAATTTCTATGGTTTCAAGACGTAACCATTGAAGGCCAAGATTCAAGGAGATTCTAAAGATTCCTCAAGATTTTGTCTTATCTTTTCAAGTCCATTAAGGTATGAGGGTTTTTCATCCATGGAATCTTCCCCCAATAGAGTCCCAAAATCTATTTTACTAAATTCTTCAAGTTTCAATGATTAATTCTTTATGGGTATTTTCAATTGCTTCTATTAAGTATGATTGATGTTGAGAATCTTAACCTATTGAATGGAATTGCATGAATTAATTTTAAGGGCTTTCTATATGAACTATTTTATGAACTTTTAGGTTATGAATGCTATGATACCATGAGATACTATGAAGTTAATGATTTTATGAGATAAATTTCATGTTTTCATGTCTAAGTTTGAAAGATCATATGCATGATTGTGGTGGGTTTTTTAAGAATGATTTAAATTAATGATTTTAACCAGATGTCTTGAAGTACTATTTCTAAATAATGAGAGTCGAATCATGTGCTATGAAAGTTTATGAAAGAATATGGGTTTTGAGATGAAGTTAGGGTTTTACTATGATGATAGTGGGTTATTTGAATAGTTTCCAAATGCTCATGTTTTTACTTCATTCATAGTCTATTATCTTGAATTTGCATGAATCCACTAAGTTTTAGAATTAAGGCTATATGATGGAATGTCTCATGTATGATGAAAAAGGTTTTACTACATATTTGCAAGTTCATGAATATTATTAATGTTAAGGACTCCTTCTAAAATTTCTGAAAGGTTATTAAATGGTGTTTTAATGAGGAATGAAGACTTATGAGATATTCTATTTTTATTATTGACTTATGAAAAGTTTCCAAAGAATGAGATCTCAGATCTAGTTAAATAATAAATGTTTGATGGTGGAGGATCTCCCATCTAAGGAATGATTAAGGAGCTATCCTATGACTTTGACTTTTTGATATCAATGGGTTGAAGATTGGATAAATTGTCCTTCCACATGACTTGAATGATTTTAATGATATGAGTCTATGACTTATGATTTTCTACTCTTGTGAAACACTACCTAGCACTGAGTGGACTAGAGGCGAATACCCAAGTCCTAAAACTAGGTGCCACCATAAGTAAAGGAGTTAGAGGAGATTACTCATATCCTTAAGAGGTGAGCACCCTAATGATAAGGTCTTGAGGCGAGTACCCTAGTCCAAGGGCTTGAGGAAAGTACCCTAGTCCATGAACTAAAGGTGAGTACCTGGTTCACACAAGGCTTAGTGGATGCACTTAGGCATTAGGAAGTTCACCTTGGCAAAGTAACTTCCCTCTTTCTTCTGGTGTAGGATAAACATCGGGACTCCATGGATTAGCTCACATAGTTTATGTCAGTTATGTCTCTCTTACTATGTTTTATGAACTCCCTAAAGGTTTATAGTATATTTCATTCTTGACCTATGATTTTCTTACATATTCTCATGTTCTCCTCATGTCCCAAGATGTCCTCTTATTCATATTTATGATCGTTCCTTCTTATTATTCCCAAATATGTTTACTACTATGGTAGGTGTCTTTAAGATATATAAGACTCATTATGTTGCAAATTTCAAATGATTATCACATAAACGCTTATGATCCTTGCTACTACTAATGGTATTTCTCACAAAGGAATATGACTTTCTTTTTAAGTATGTATGGAGTTCTTCCTTACGATTTCTAATGTCTCGTTATTGGTATGATGATCCTTCATTTAAAGCAATGCATTGTTTTCCTAAGATTAATATAATTATACTTATGCATAATGACCTATATCCATTCTTATTCCATGTTTAAGTAGTTTCTATGAAATCAATTAAGCATATGTTCTTCACTTTACACATGCATTATGTTAAGTTTCATGGCTTATGTGATATCTTAAATGATCATGTTGTTCACTATCTTATGATTCATACTTACGCATTACATGCCCACATAATAGTACATTAAAAGTACTAACGCATAATTTTGAACACATGATCTAATTATATTGGGATCGGAGCTCCTATTCGTCTTCCTCCACGTGGATAGTTGGCTTACTTGAAGATTGTTATTGGTGAGTCCTCCATTTAGGGGACAACGACTACTTACTTTCATGCTATGTTAAATACTTATTTGCTTTTGAAGATGTACTTTTAAGAGTAAGTGAGGGAGATGTCTTGGCCCTCGTTCCACTCATATTAGAGATGTTGTTGGATATATGTGTGATGAGTTTGACTCCTATGATGGTTATGTATTATGAAGACTTCCTTTAGTCCCTATCCCTTGTATGTATTGTTGAATGTTGATGGCATGTGATGAAAGTCCCAAGCCCCTATTGTCCCTACAACTTGAGTCTTACTTACCTTGCCCTTAGTTTTTACTGCTATTTGATGGTGGAAGTTCCTATTCCCTTTCTATCATTGTCACGGCCAAAGCCTAGGGCCTAGATGCGACAAAGCAAATAGAAACCTAAGTGGAATCCCAAACAAGCCTCATGAGCATGTAAGCACATCCTTGGTTTGCGGAAGCATGACAAAAAGCAACAAGGCATACAACATATAATATCTAAGGGAAGCGGAACTTTGGAATCATTCTATGGGGATGATATAGGGAAGAGGATGTGTATGAATCACATAGCAAATAATTTCTAAGGGGTGGGTAGTTATGACTCATGCTACGAGGTGATTAGGAACTTAGGACTTTCATATCAACACCATTAACAAGCATATAACACGAAAGTGGAAAAATAGGACTAAGGGATGATTTATATAACACAAAATTATAAGGAGTCAAGCTCAATAATACATGACCATCACAATATCCAACAACACCTCTAAATCTCAAATAGGTCGGGGGCCAAGATATCTCCTGGGCTAACCCTCAAAAGATAGTATCCAAAATTAACTTAGCCTAAACAAGGCATGAAAGTAAGTGGAATTTTGTTCCCAAATGTGGAGGACTCACCAAGTGAATCTCCGATCGAAATGTCTAGCTGCGTGGAGGAGGAGGATGATATGGTGCTCTGATTCCTACATGGTTAGATTATGCAGACAAAAAGTATGCATTTGTACTTAGAATGTACTAAATATGCGAGGTGCAAATGCAACAAGGGACACAAGTCGTATTTAACAATCTAGATGATCGTAATCAATGAATGTAAGTTCGATCTGTCATGCAGGCTCAATGCCATAGTCAAATTATGTAAGAATGAATCATCAAATCATGTAGGATACTATACATAGATGGGAAGGGACCATAACTGATATGTTAGACCAAGCGAGCTACTACTTGGAATCCCGATGTTCACTCCACATCAGACTGTGGAGTGGTCTACCTTGCTGGGGTAGACCAAACACTCACCTTAGAAGAACATCACCTATTTTGGAGAATGCTTCATAATTACCTTTCGGGAACATCACCCATTTTGGTATACTTGTCTTATTAACCTTACAAGAACACCAATCATCTCGATTGATGATTTACATATGCCGTACAAGAATATCACCCACTTTGGTCAATCATGTGACTTAAGCTAGATGGATCCATTAGCCTATTCTCAAGCCTACGGTAGAAACATAGTTATGGGAAAATGCTTATTTAACAAGGTCAACTCGATACTAGGTCACAATCCCAAGGAATACTCAATTTATTCTTATTATCATAATATGCAAAACATTTTAATAACCTCATAGTTCATGGAGTAGCTCATAAAAATCAAGGCTTCATCATATCAAAGGTAGGGCTTCATAACCTTTCATAGCTTTCGTAACATTCTCATAATTCATAGCATATATAATAGCTGATCACAATTTATATCATTTGTAAATCATATATCTTGCCAGAAAGCCTTTGTCAATATAAGAAGTTTGGTTCATGATTTAGTAAAACAGGTTAGGTATGCATTTATTCTCAAAATCATGTAAGAACAACATCTTTGGACATGAGAGGAGTAACAAAACCCCCTTTTTAAAATCATGAAAAATAACCCACCTTAGTATAGCAAAACATAGTTAGGGCATCATAAACCCTTATCTTAAATCACATATTTCTCATGACTTTTCCTTTCAATAATATTATACAAAGACAAATAACATAACGCTCATCAAAATATCATCATAATTTCTTCATAGTCATGTCATGCAAAAAGTTCATAAAATCTTTACAAATACCCATAACTTTGGAAAAGAGACTTGGAGGAGAAATAGTTGAGCTTGTGATAGAAAGGTCCTCACAATCAAAACCCACATATCTTATCAACCTAATGCAGAGGACATCCAACTTGGAGGGGAAGAAAACAAAACCCTAGCTTGTTCCTTCTTCTTGAAAGCTTGAAGGCTTGAGAGAGACGTTTGGGACTTAGAGAATGATAGCGAGGATGAAAATGAATGAGATTAGGGATTAAGAGCTGATAAAAGGGTTCCTTTGAGGGTCAAAATGACATACTATAAGCATAAAATATTAGGAGTGACAAAATTGCCCTTTATAAAACTAGTCGCATAGGTTTACGAAACCCCGTGTGTGGGCCATATACTATTCTACGAGCCATAGAGTGGTTTCATCTGATGGCTCTCCTTCCAAACTTTAGAGACCCCTTTTTCTCTTATACTCCCTTTACGACATGATCTATGACTCGTAGATTGTTCTACGGGCCATATCTAGTATTTCATTTGATAGATTCTCAGAGACCCTTCTTTGATTCTCATTCCACAATACAGTTTATGACTCATAGAGAAATTTATGGGTCGTCTGATGAGTCGTAGATTGAACTTCCGAGGATTTCAAATTTTCACAAAGACTGCCAGGTTCCATGATCCCACTTTACGGGCCATACTTCATCTGACGGGTCATAAACCCCTTCGTAAAATTTCACAGTTCAAATTTTCCATGACTTACTTTCCAGTACCTTTC
The DNA here is from genome assembly GCA_025774065.1 of Solanum ossicruentum. Lineage (NCBI taxonomy): Eukaryota > Viridiplantae > Streptophyta > Magnoliopsida > Solanales > Solanaceae > Solanum > Solanum ossicruentum. The sequence goes on along the minus strand of JAOTQR010111687.1, from coordinate 13,617 downwards.
ATATTTCTCATAGGTGGGGTCTTACAATCCCATAACTTGAGTCTAAAGCCCCGCTTCCCTTAGACTTAATTTCTTAATGTTTCTTTTTTGTTTTCGCAACAAGGCTATGCTTACTTATGCTCACAAGCTTGTTTGGTGTTCTTCCGGGTTTCCTATTCTCTGTGTCTCACCTAGGGCCTAGGCTTGGGTCATGACAAGGTCTTCATGTTTGAGTTGGTTTCTTCTCTTTTTCTTCACTCCAAGCATTAGGTATGTGGAATTCATCCTTGGTTTCATTCCAACCATGAAGCCCCAAATCTCTTTCATCTATTTTCATTACTTTAAAGTATGAATTTCATGATTTGGTTTTAAATCATTAAAATTATGATATAGGTAGTATTCAAATGATGATTTACATATGTTAGCAAATAACCCTAGGATTCGGCTTTTGAAGCTTGCTTCTGAGAAAGATTTTCCCACGGGGGAAGGTTCCATACTGAAATTTATTCCATTGGTTTGTATGATTTTTATGAGATTTGAACTTACTTGACTTGATAAAACTATGAATTCATGCATGAGTAACTTCAACTATGATTCAAACACTCTCGTATTCATGGATCATGCATGTTTCCATCCAATTATTATGTTCTGAAGCTTGAATTTCATGTACAAATTCTGTACTCTCACATCTTAATATAAGATCATCATTTACAAGGCTTTTACATAAGGCATTGGTTATAATTATTAATATAAACATCATTTTGATATGAATACGATTATTACATGACCATGATTACAAGGATGACTATGATATGATTTTAAGCATTCAAGGACTTGAATAGACCATCATGCACAAGTTATGAATGAACTATTCCTATGTATGTAAGCATGTTTTGAGCTATGATTTGTCTTTTAGGCCCAAATGTGAATGATGATGATATTACATTGACTTATGATGATCTTATGACAAGTATGACTATGTATATACTATGTATTCCATGGGCTGTTTACTTAGATCCTAATGAGATTTGAGTTGGGAGGACTATCCCTAAGGTCCTTATATAAAGCCTACGTATCTCATAACCATGTGCCTTCATAGGTTCATGTTTTTATTCCCAATATAATAGATTTTAATGTTTAATGATTCATCGAAATGGGAAAGGCCCGTAAGGTGCATGTAAGGCACTCTTCGAAATTGGCAAGGCCTGTAAGGTAAGGTATAGTCTACCTTGGCAAACTAGGTTACTCTTTCTATGGTGTACAGGAAAAATTGGGATTCCATATAATAGTTTGCATGGTCTTACATACCAATTATTGATGTTCATGCTCCAACAGTAAAGTGGTCTCTATTAAGTATAAACCTAACTAAGGGCTAGGGTCGAATCCACAGAGAATGCGGGGTTGACCACATTGATTCACCAATACTCATTTCAAGCATCAACAACTATATTCTCTAAAGAAGGGGGGGGTTGTAATTTGATGTAAAATAACTATAAAAACAATACTAAAATCACAAAGAGCCAATCAATTTGAGGAGCAACTTGGGAATTGTGTTCCCCATGATTCACTAACTCAAATACCCCACATAACATAACTTCAATTAAGACATTGCATGTAGGAAGGTAACTTAAGTTCTTCTAGCCCTTTGGAAAAGGTGAAAGTCGAATTTCACCATGGCTCTTGGTCGGCAACCATGGTCTGCCAAACTAACCGTTATCTATTATCCCAGTCAATCTTTCTTTGGTGGGATTTGGTTGATTAGATGAGAACATATCAATCAAATTTGTCACCCAGTTCTATTTAAATTCATCACTACCTTGGTTAGGATTATGACACTATGCGACTTTTGATGTTGGCCACCATCTAATAACAAGCAATCCGAAGGACAATAGGTAATACATGCAAATACCCAACTAAAAAAAATGCAAATAATCTGGGTTATCTCAAGCTAGCTACTCATGGTTCCCACATCCCAAGTTTTGGGGGTTAGCTACTCATAGCTTGGGCAAAAACACAAACAATGAATAAAATGGACATAGTTAAGAAATTACCCAAGGATGATGAAGAACAATACACAACCTTAATTTTGGATTCACAAACTTGAATAATGAAGTTGAATTACAAGGGATTCCAATCCCCAAATTGGGTATTCAAAGTGAAACTCTAGTTGTCTACTCTAAAACCCTAAAAGATTCTCTCTAGAAATATTCTATCCCTCTACAATCTGATTCTCCTCTCTAAAAATCCTAACTTACACTATTTATACTATTTACAAAAATGTCCTCAAAATAAATTAGAAAATCTGGTCAACAGCAGTTACGGCTCGTAGAGTGACCTATTAGTCGTAATCGGGCTTTCGTAGTCAGCACTTTGCATTTTGGACTTGACTGCTATGATCCATACTACAAGTTGTTATATGGTCTATGACTCGTACCTTGGGATCGTATGGCTGAACTTAAATTTCTCAGATTTTGATTTTGAAAGCTGTTAATCGCTATGGTCATCTCCTACTACTCGTAGCTTGGGCTACGATTCGTAGTGGGTCTTGTAGGTCCTTTAATTCAATAAAATCTGCTACTTTTCCCCAGGATTATGCCAACCTATATTTTCTGTAAAAACGAATACAAAAACACATAAAAACCATAAAAAGTCGCATTGAGAACATACAAAATTCCTTGTTTTAAGAACCAAATATGCTGTGTTTAGACAACATAACAATACCCTAAATATAGAATTTTGCTTGTCCTCTAGTGACGACTCAATCTAGTTGTACAATGAGCAATAAATAACAACTATCCTCCCGGCATGTAGTTTACTCAATTTCAAGTTAGGTACCCAAACTAGCACTTTCAAAACATGGTCATGTAGCTATCAATAAAACAAGTTACATTGATGCATTTACCAATCCAACTATGACAAATTAAGGAGTATCAACAATCTACAATCACTAAACAAGTCATATGCTAATTATGCAATGCAAATGCCCTTACAGAAAAGAAGTTCCTCTCTTTCACTCAATAAGCAATCGAAGTAGATTACGGGACTGTACAAGCATACTCACTCTCATAAATGAGATTCATGCATGATTACCAATACCATAAGCTTGCCCATATACTCACAACCCAGACTATTGACTAGTTGGAATAGGATCACTTTAGGACTTCATAGGCTTGTAACGTAGGCTCATGGAGCTTTGGTATGGCATTTTGGGCGATTATTGACTAAAGGCCAACCTTGAACCACACTTTTACCTCAACAACTCAATCATTTCCACTTTGTTCTCCCTTATTCTTCATTTTCAAGCTTTTCTGAGTACTTTGTTTTCATTTCTCGGCTTGTGCTTTATTTTTTTTGAACTTATTTTACTATTATTCTCATTCTAAGGCATCTTTTCTTCTTTTTCTCTCACATGATACATGATTTTACATTCTTTCTTTCATTCCCAACTACTCACCTTATTTTTGCTACTATATTACAACATCAACCACCCTCAACTTAGGCTTTTAGACTGAGGTAAAGTACATAATATCAATTCCCTAAACTAGGGCCACGTTTGGTAGCCACCCTCAACTTAGGATTTTTCCCCAATCAAGGTTCACAATGTTTAAGGATAGACCAGGGCCAATATCAAAGTATTTCACTAGACAAGGTTAGGCTAGCTAGGTAACAAGAAAGAAAAAGTGCATGTAAGGCTCAAACATTTGGAATAAGGTATAAAAAATTTTCATTTGGTGGGTCATTTAGGAAAAAGCGGACTAGTTTAAAGAACAATAGCCTAAGCTTCTTTCCTAGTCAACATAATATCTAGTCCAACTCAAAGTAATAAGGTAAGTTCTGAATTAGTACAAAATGCATAAACACACAAAATTAGCTCACACACCATGGAATTGCCTATATTGCCAACACAGACTTACTAATCATGCTTCAAGCATCAACTTACCTTTACTTAATTAGAACAATCATTGCCAAATCATTCGCAAATGCAAGATCGCAAGAATAACCAACAATTACAATAATTTTATAGGTACCAATTTTCATTCAATGAAACCATTCAAAACTATATACATGCCAAAATTCTCAATCAACATATATCCACAAATTATCTAAAACACCTAAAACATGCCGGTTCAACATAAAAATAAATTCATCCACAACAAAAGAGAAACACGACAAGAAGACCTTGGGATATCAAAACTAGGATAGTTATGTATTAAAGGCTACTCAAACTTAACCTTAATCCATAACTACCCATACCCCACCAGAACAAAATTACTTTGTCCTCAAAGTATATAACAAAAACTAAATAAAAACAAATCATCCAAAATAGTAATAAGAACAAAGTATCTAAAAATAGTAGCAAGAACGAAGGTCAAAACATCAAACATCAATATGGTGCTCAGACACCGACATTAGTTTGGTCATGGGTAGCTCCCTCCTCCGGAGTTGTCTGGGCTGCAGTTGCGCTAGATCTACTAGCTCTGTCCAATCTCTCAAGCTCCAAAACTTCCTCTACTCCTCTGCCTCTATCGACACTCTCACTACAAGCTTAGTGATAGCCTCCTCCAGCTCCTCAAAAGTCCTCTGCCACTTATGTGCTACCTCTGCATTAGTCTCCTCTATCAGCCTCTTCCCGAGAGAATATGGTCGATCCTCAGCATCAAATAGATCAATTAGGTCTTCACTTGCAGGTGCCTGCTCCGGAGCTCTTCAGAGCTGCTAGTGAAGCAACCAAATCGGCCTTGAACTTGGACAACTCTAACTAGAAGGCATACATATATGCAGGCGAAGCCCCATTAAGACTCTTCTGAACTCTGGCCGAAAAAACATCGACCCATACATCAACCATTGTAATCCTCCAATCTATAACCAAAAGAGTAAATGACTTGGACCTCTCCTCTGAAGCCTGGATTATCTTGCGAACCCTTGAGTTGATCTGCTCAATCAACCTGGCTAGCTGGGCCTCTGTCCTAGATAACCTATGAACCATAGCCTGAAAAAGAATAATAGGTATAATAGTGAAGTCTGCAGAAGGAACCTGAGATATAGATGGCTCTGGTGCAGGTGTTGGTATGGAGGAACCCGTCTCATTGTCCGCTACTGTGGGCTTCTCTGGTGTAGCTGGAGTGGAAGTAGTGGTAGCTGGAGTCGAACCCTCTATAGCTGGCTTAGGAGGAATAAGCTCAAGAGTGAGAGGATGTGCTGCTCACTGGAGGGCCACCGCATTCTCATCAGCCTTAATCAGGCCGGGATCTATTATGTGAAGGGCCTCGACATATAGATCAAGAAAGAGAGAGACGTGCACCCCAGCTTCCATGCATAACTTATGGATCAGGATAGGAAAGGACATGGATGTATTCCTCTGAAGTGCGAACTTATGAATTTGCTCAGCCATCAGATAGGCCCAATCAATGTCTTAGCTAGCTAAGATGCTGGCTAGAAGGACCACTCGCTCCAAAGTGATAATATTATCAGTGTATGTAGGTGAAATACGAGATTATATGATGGACCAACAAAATTTTACAAGGAAGGACTTCACAATAGGCTCTGTGTGTATGGTGACCCATGTAGGCTCGGGGTCACTATCTGATGTCTGACTAGCCACCCATCTCAGGAGCTGGATCCTCAGGTCCACATTCTTCCCAATCACAGCCTGTCTCATCTTATCAATCTGGCAATCATACTCGGCTGTAGACTAGGGTGCTTTGTAAGTAGGCTCAAATTGTACTCTGCAGATGGTCTCCTCTGAAATGTTCACTCACTTTCCTCAAACTAGAACCTCTCTCAATCGAGGCCTATCAATAGCTTTTTGCCCCTTGGGAATATCTCTAAAGATGGTGGTTGCGTATGCTGTAGAACTCTCAGACTAGAAATAGGGCATACTTGCCCATCTTCTCTGTCAACCACCCGAGCCATGCCTGTCTATCTCGGCCGCTAACTCAAAAACATGGTTTATCCCAGAATTAACTAATCAGCTCTCCTCATAGAACGGCCTCACAGGCTTCCCCTGATCCTTAAGCTCTAACCCCTGCAAGTAGATAGCCTCCATACCTACAACTCCCCAATAGTGATGCTGAGGATCAAATTAGCAGAAATAGATGGGTCAACTAAGGACTGGGCTGCTCATCTATCCTGAGGCACCACAGCAGACTCGGACCAATCCATACTTCCCTCCTCATCAGACTGGGAGGTACTCTCAACTTCCATTGTGGTTTGTGCAGTATGAGCTCTAGTTTGAGGCCTCTGGGCCTCAAGGTCAATCCAGACATTGGGCACCTCAGTTGAGCCCTCAGAGCATTCATCATCTGAGTCTTGATCCCTTAGTCTCCTGTTGAAAGCCCGGATTGCTACATTACTATTTTTTAGAGCTGTTGTACTAAAATATGCATCACAAACTAACAATTAGCCCTACGTTACCTGAACCAATAACAAAAATAGATACAAAAATAGAAATAAACAACAACAAAAAGAAAATATTAAATAAAATCAATATTGCACCAGTTACAGGTTATAGGTACGAGGCTCAGTTATGACTTATAGTGAAGACTATGAGTCGTACTATGGCCTCGTAGTCCATGGGTGCCTAGTAATGATTTAAACTAAACTCCAGTATGAGACTTAGTCACGACTCTTAGTCATGACTATGGGTCGTAGACTAGGCTCGTACAAATTTTTAGTATCCAAAATAAATCACAAGGCAAGTGTATGAGACCCCACTATGGTTCATAGTGGACACCAGGACCCATAGGTGGGTCTCGTATGGTGAATGTCAAAAAACCTTGGGTCACTGTTATCCCCTATGAGGGGCAACTACGACCCGTAGGTTCTCCTATGGGTCATAGGAGGCCCTCATAGCAAGGGACATCAGGCACTTAAGGTGCTTGTAACTTCACTAAACGAACCAGAAGAGTTCATTTAAAACACGAATGTAAACAACATCGAAGCAAAATTTCATCAACATAAAAATATATCCATTACCCAAGCATGATATTCCAACAAAGAATCAAACCTAAAATTCTTCCCCATAATAAACAATCAACTATCAACTCCCCAACACATTAAAGAATCCAAAAATGGTCAATCGTAGAAAATATAACAAAATCACTTACACATGGCATGAGTTTTCATGGGATTGGATCTACTAGCATATACATAATCACTCAAACCACCATTTTTTTCAACCTGATAGACATATCCAAGACATAACTTTCATACCGCCATGACTTAGTCAATTAACAAACCATTACACACTTATTCTGAACATGCAATAAACAAAACATGGCAAAATATGATCATCACAACCAAGCAAAAATGGCAATTTCACAATTAGGGTCAATATCAAGGAATTCTAATTGACAAAACCCTAGTACTCATTCACATGCATACATTTTCCCATGAGTATTCTTAATATGAATTTCAATAATCATTCAAGAAGTTCAATAGACACCATAGTTTGTATGTGAAATTTAACTAAGGAACATACCTCAATAGAAAATGATGATCAAATGAATAAAATGAGAAGAAGAGGAGGCCAAAACCCTAACTTTCAAAGTCTCATCAGAAAAGTCACCAGAAAATGGTGTGGGTACACCGAGAAACTAATTGGAATAATGGGGAAAGTATTTGAGAATAATTTGGGAGAGTATTAGGGTTTAAAATGGGGGATTTAAGGGTCAAAATGAGTTTTTTCCTTTTAAATACCCCTCACCGGGCTGACTTTTAAAATAACATAGTTAGGTCTACGAGACCCAGACTAGGGGTCATAGGCCTTACTACGACCCATAGGTCTTGGTCTCGTAGGCCACTTAAAACTTAGAAAAATTTCAGAAAAATACCTGGGCACTACGAACCCCATTTACAACTCGTAGCTTGGATTACGGGCCAACTTTAAATCATCACTATTACCCTCTACGAGGCATGACTATGAGTCATAGTGTGCACTATGGCTTATAGGTATGGTCTAGAGGCTGCTTCCAATGCCATTTTCAGTCATTTTCTGAACATATTCAATACATGCAAACCTTAATCTCAAAATACACCATTATCCAAACATACAACTCATTCAATGTCTTAAAAGAGAAAAACAAACCACAATCAATCCACAACCTAGAAATTCACACAATCAAATTAAACTCAAAATAAGCCAATAATAATGAAAAGTACTTGGGTTGCCTCCCAAGAAGTGCCTTGTTTAATGTCGTGGAATTTAGTCATCATCAATCAGCAGAATTCCTCAATGGTCCACACCTCGCTTTTGAGCTCATCCAGGTGTTTCACTGACTTGTGGATATCAGAAACAACCTTAGCATCATTGACCCTGAACCAGAGTTGGCCAGAATCCATATCCACCAAGACTCTCCTGGTTACCAATAATGGCCTCGCCAAAATAATAGGGACCTCACAATCAACCTCACAATCAAGAATCACAAAATCTGCCAAAAAGATAACTTATCTACTTTTACCAATACATCAAAAAGGATTCCCTTCGGCTTCTTGATTATTCGATCTTCCATGAGTAACCTTATCCTCGTTGGAGTGGGAGATCCAAGACCAAGATTTTTGAAGATGACAAGAGGCATCAAATTTATACTAGCTCCTTAATCACATAATGCTCTTGCGAACTCGATATCGCAGATGATACAAGGAATGGTATATACATGGGGATCTTTGTAACACCCAACATCTTATATGTACTAGTTCTCTGCAAATGAAATGCGATATGGATTTTCAAATTAGCGCCAATTTTTAAAAGTGCTTGAATCTCAAATTAGAGGGCGACATGTATGTCTAACGCTGAAGAGGGTCGAGTGTAAATGAGTTTTAAGTCAAAGTGAGGAGATCAGGACCTTAATCGAGGTGAATAAGTGAGGTGCTTGTAGGAATTAGAAAGCTAGCAGGTGAATCACCTACTTGCTCAGCTTAAATTTTCTAGCTAAATGGAGACGAGGCCCGTCGTCGAATTTATCCAAGTTCGATTATGAATAAAGTCTATGTTAAGGATATAAGTTTAGCCTGTGTTTTACCATCGTAAATGGGCAATACTTATAGCTCAAGATGAATAATAAAAGGTCCCAAGTACATCACAACCCACTTTACTAATTAGGACCAAACTAAGTGAAGAGGAATTAGGAAAAACGGGCAGCCAAGGCCCATCAACTTTGAGACCCATTTAGGCCCAAGCTGCTTCATAACCACCTTATTAATATGTGTTAATATGTGGTCAAATGTCCAAGAGAAAGTTGGCCAAAGGCTCCTTTAAAAAGGCTTACAAGTAACACCTTTAAGTCATTCTTAACTTGGGAAAAAGATCAACTTTCACAAGCTTTCTCTCTACACTTTCTTAATCTTGCAAAACAGCCACAAGGAGTCTTTTAGGGTTCTTGAAGAAGACTTACACATTGAAGGTAATGGTAAGTAAGTTTACTTATGTATTAAGTGTGGTTTTCTTATGAAAAAAAGAGACTATGTTGGTTATGTTTATGCTAAAAATTTTGGACAACATGTGTCCTAAGGATTGTTGTGCACTTTTCTTGTCGATTAAGAGGCTTTTCTCTTTTTTGTTGGCTTGATAATGAAGTAAGACTTATGTTAGTAACAAGATTTAGTTTGATAATGATGTAACTAGGCTGCTGCACCACTTTTACAGTTTGCAAAAATGAGTTGTTATACGATGTCGTAATTGTGCTCTTAATATGAACTTGTGGACTAATAATCAGAGATTGTTTTTTTCACGTTCTCTATATACTTTGTAACTAATTTTGCACTATTTAAGGAATATTTTTATATGTATATATGGTGGGGACTATTTGATGAAAGTCGTAACAGGTTTGGAATTGTCGACGTCAAGCGCAAGCGAAGGGATGTAATGTTATGCTGCCTATTTGTATATTGTATAGAATTTTTATGTGTTGTGCCTTGTGGGATATTGTAGGACTGTTATGACACTATAACAGGCTCCACATGATATGTATATGAGAATATGTATTAGTAAATACGGTTAGCGGCGGAAAGGATGAAAGAATACGCTCGGGTTTAAAATTATCCGCTTGTTGCTCGTATGTTGTTTTTCTTATGAGATTGGGCTGCCAAGATGTATCTACTTGCTGCTAATGCTAGTTTATCACCTACTATGTTATAGATAAATATTTGGAGGAAGGAAAGGTTATATCAAGGTAATAGCATGGTCGTACAGCGAGATATGTAAGGCTACTTGATTTCGTATTACTTGGCATGAAATCTAGATTCTTCCTTGGCACATAAAGGTACTTACCAACTCCAGCACAATTATTAACCATGTCTCCACTCTTTCACATGTTCATATGCTCTCATACATAGTCACCTTCAAATCTACATGCATACTTGGATACCAAGACACACGAGTTCATTCTACTAAATAAAGTTCATGTGTTGTTCTACCTCTGATGCATTTCATTATTTTTGTAACCTACTATTTTCATTATGGTGTTGTCTTTTGTGATTATTTACATTTCATATGTTGTATCTACAGTCCTACAACTCCAATACTATGACTACAAAAAGAATCATCTGAAATACAATTGAAAGATAAAGTATATTGCTTATTGATGGGTGGTAACCCAAGGGGTGGAAGGATCACCTAGCTAGGGTCGATCCCATCACGAGGGATAGACCAAGGGGTGAAAAAAAATCCTAGCCAGGGCCAATCCCGATATAGATTTACTACTGATTAGCTAGTCATTTGTATTACATGTTGTGCACAGATTATATAGTAAAGGTAAAGTAACAAAAAGAACATAAAGTACATGATTCCACAGTACAACTAAAGGTGGTCTCTTATCCTACACCAGTGCATAGTTTCATTTGAGTTGTCACTTTATATACAGTATTTTCTGCCCTACATATTCAGTACATTACCTCTTACTGACATCCCTTATGGGGAATCTATATTTCATGCTATAGGTATAGGTGCTAGTAGATCTCCCAATAGGAGTGCAGGATATCCAGCTATTATTACCAAGCTCCAGGTTGCTTCGGGGCTTTGTGTGTCTAGAGCTTATATTTTTTTACTATATAGTTATTCGAGGTAGGGCCTGTCCCAACCCTTATCAGATACTTTTCCTTATCTAGAGGCTTTGTAGACTAGGTAAATTGAAGTCTGGTCATGTCTCGTACTTTAGATACCCTGGCTCCAATGGCCTAGCCATATGCATTTTCTTTTGGATTGTTATTGCTGTTTACTTTCTTAAAGGCATGTTGCATGTAGAAATCCCTTATAATATGTGTAGAAAGCGCATAGATACAGGTTGGTTCTCCTGGGCCTCATTGGCAACGAATGCCAGTCCGCCTTAATAGGACTTTGGGCGAGACAGGAGTGGTATCAGAGCGGGTCATCAAAGGGAGTCTACAAAGTCGTGTCTATGAAGAGTCTTTTTTATCATTGTGTTGTGCACCACATTTATAAGAAGGAGGTTACGTGGCATTTAGGAGTTGTTACTTTGTTTTCATTCTTTAGATCGTGCCATAGAGTCAAGTGTAATAGGTGGATTGTGTCTGACCTCTAAATTGTTTTATACAATAAGTATACCAGAAAACCAGGAAGAACAAAGGTAAAAGAAAGGGAGTGAAAGCGGTGGTTGGTATACCCAGTCAGGTGAGACAAAGAAATGAGGCTCAAAATGAGTCTCTATCACAGATATCTCCAACTCCTCCAACCCCCTGAAGAACCGGGAAGTAGTGAAATTCCCAGAACCACCTATCGATGCCACCGTGCAGGATTTGAGAAATGCAGTCCAACTATTGACTTGTATAGTTTCTATCCAAGGTCAAAGATAGGAAGGTCCAATTATAGGTGCAGGTGGTGCGAATAGGGTTGCTAGCACGAGAATATATGACTTCCTATATTTGGACCCTCATCCTTCACTGGGTTAGATCCTAATGAAGATCCCCAAGACTTTATATGATCAGATTCAGTGCACTTTAGATGTTATGCATATTAGTGGTATAGAAACTATTGAGTCAGTGACATATAGGTTGAAGGGTGTGGTTGTATTGTGCTATGAAGCTTGGAAGAAATCTAAGGGTATAGATGCACCTCCAACTACCTATAAGGAGTTCAAAGAGGCATTTCTTGACCATTACTTGCCATTAGAGATCCGCGAGGCCCGTGCAGATCAATTCTTAAATCTCCACCAAAGGAATATGAGCTTGAGGGAGTATAACCTTTAATTTAATTCTCTGGCTAAGTTTGCTCCTAATGTAGTTGCTACTATGGCAGATAGAGTTCATTGATATATGGATAGATTTGATACGTATTTGGTCAGAGACTGTACCATTGTTTCCTTGAACAAAGACATGGATATAGCAAGAATGCAAGCTTTTGCACAGAAATTCGAGGATCAGAGGCAAAGGAGAAGGGAACAAGAGTTAGAAAGGCCGCAGTCCAAGAGGGCCAAGTCTACAGGGCAGTTGACACCATCCCAAGGTGAGCTTAGGCCTCAGTTTTCTAATAGATCTCCTAAGCCATCATCCTTCTACTCTACAACCAGTGCTCCACCATAACTTCAGGGGTCTAGGATAAATCAATTTGGTCCAAGAAGTGAAGGGAAAGACGCTCGGACAGTGGGACATTCAACAGGACAACAAATGACCCCTACATAGCCTTGTAAATAGTGTGGAAGAAGTCATTTAGGTATATGTCATTTTGGGACAAATGTTTGTTATTAGTGTGGTGCGCCAGGGCATAGGAAAAGAGATTGCCCGAGGAGGCGTATGGGTGATATAGCACAATCTACTGGGTCAACTGTTGCATCATCATCATCAGTTCCTCCATTAGGTAGGGGTCAAAAGCACCTACGGGTTATGGTAGAGGTATTAGAGGGGCAGCTAGCTCTAGCGGAGTCCAGAATCGCACTTATGCTCTAGGGAGTCGGCAAATTTTGGAAGCTTCACTTGATGTGGTCACAGGTACATTGTCCGTCTTTTCACATAAGGTATATGCATTAATTGGCCCTGGTTCTACACTATCATATATCGCTCCACTAGTTGCTGGGAAGCTTAAGAGAACACCTAAATTATTGAACAAACCATTTGAAGTATCTATACCAACCGATGAATCTATTATGGCTAGAAGGATTTATTATGACTGTGTAGTAATTGTTTGTGGTCGTGACATATTGGCTAACCTTATTGAGTTAGTAATGGTGGGATTTGATATTATAACGGGTATGTATTGGTTAACTTCTTTCTATGCCACCATGGATTACCGAACTAAGAAAGTGTACTTCCACTTTCCAAAGGAGGCACTACTTGAATGGGAAGGCAATGTTGGGGCACCAAAGGGAAAGTTTATATCTTATTTTAAGGAAAGAAAGATGATATTAAGGGGTATATATGTCATTTAATTAGAGTAAGGGATATGGGGGAAAAATCACCAACTCTTCAATCAGTTCCAATAGTGAATGAATTTGTTGATATGTTCCCTGAGGAACTTCCAGGCTTACCTCCCGAACGAGAAGTAGATTTTGGTATGACTTACTTCCAAGCACTCAACCTATCTCCATCCCTCCATATAAAATAGCCCCGAATTAATTGCATGAATTAAAAGAGCAGTTAAAAGACTTATTGGAGAAGGATTTTATAAGACCTAGTGTGTCCCCTTGGGGT
>JAOTQR010111677.1:0-25880 GCA_025774065.1 Solanum ossicruentum | reverse complement strand
AATCCCAAGATAGGATTTCTTGACTCTTCTTCTTCAAGAATTATGATTCTTCATCAAGAACTCTAAAGAGTTTAAGTGAAGATTTCAAAAATCAAATATAATCCTTTCAATGAATGTCCTTCCAAGTTTTTTCTTCACTTGAAAAGAATTGCGAAAATTGGGATTTTCTCCAAGAAAGAGAAGAGAAGATCGCAAACTTTCCCCAAACTTTAACCAACGATTTCTCACTCAATTTTGATCGGATTTGAGTGATTCAAAAGGCTAAATTGTATACTTTTCCGAGGAGAACACCATGGAAGCTTCATAAATTGACTTTATTGCTTCGTTTGAGGTAAAATCTGCAGATCTTGTTGCTGCATTTTTAATGTATTTTGAAAAATTTAACATGCTATCTCTTCCTCATATTTGCTCCATTTCTGAAATGGTTTTCGCTGTTGAATTCCTTATCACTTGGGGAACATTTTCATGTATAAATTTTCAGATTTAAATGATATTTTCTAGCGATGAAATTTTTGGATCATTTTACTCTTTTCACCGAATTAATTGATTTTAGTGTCGTTAGATTTATTATATAATTATGATGCTATATTCGAACAGATTTTGGTGAAATGGAGTGTCATAGAAAGGGGAAAAACTTCGGAATTAACTTGATTTGAGACTTTATATAAGGCAAGTGGATTTCTTAACCTTTATTAAGTATATCGAATCTTGTACTTCTTGTGTAAGGGGGTAAGAATGATTTATGTAGGCTTTGATTGAAGTATTTTGAATTGGATAATTATCCCTTGTTGATATTTGACTTGTGGCCTAATGATGGAGGCTTATTATATGTGAAATAGTGGTTATTTGTTTTGATATCAAGGATATTACAACATTTATGTTATTGAGCTACCCATTCTTGATTTTGAGATATATGAATTTTTATGAGCATCTTGCATATTTTATTTTCATGAACATGATTATTGTGCATTTACTATGTGATTACTGGATGTTCCAAGAAAAGAAATATAAAGTTGATGGGAAATGGTTCCGGCTAGTGAAAAAGAATGTGAATTAAAGGAGTTACGATGATTCGCTGGGTCAGGTCACACGCCATGACAGTTATGATGATTCGCTGGGTCGAGTCACACGCCGTGACAGTTATGATGCTTCGCTGGGTTGGGTCACACGCTGTGACAGTTATGATGATTCACTGGGTCAGGTCACACGCTATGACAGTTACTATGATTCGCTGGGTCGGGTCGCACGTCGTGACGGTTACTATGATTCGCTGGGTCGGGTCACACACCGTGATGGTTACTATGATTCGCTGGGTCGAGTCACGCGCCGCGATAGATGCATGGACCAGGAGTCCCCCATGGGTCCTGGGATGTGTTACAGCGGGTGTGTATCACTAGGACAGACATGCATCATTCCATTTGACATTGCATTGCATTGCATTGCATCTCACGACATTCATTTCATCTCATAATGCTCTGGCTTGTTATGATTATATAGAGTGCTATTGAGATTGGTTATTCATTATATCATTGACTTTTTTATGTCTCTACATGATTAGTTTTGGTATTGATTTGATGACACTTGATGAATTAGCGAGAACTTGATAAATTGTAGAATTTATCCTATAAATTGAAAGTGGGGTAAATAAGGATTAGACTATTAGAAGCTTTGATCATAGGATTTTGAATGGTGTAATTGTGAAGGTTATGACTTAGGTTGTAGTTGTGGTCATTTGGTGGGAGTATTGGGGGTACCGGTATTCTATATTACTTAATTGTATGTTTATTAGTTCACTTGCTGAGTACCATGTGTTTGGTACTCACCCCCTTGCTACAACAATTTTGTAGCTTGCGAGGCTAGATTGTCGTGATACTCTCCACTCTTCCTTACTCGAGGCTTCCTGTGGAGATTGTGAGAGGTAGTTGTTTTCCATCCCAGCTGACTTTATACTCCTACTTATGATTTTGTTCTATTCTAGAGACAATATAATTTGACACGTGATTTCTTTCGAATCCATTGTAATATATTAGAAGCTTGTGCACGTTACAACCAAGTTTTGGGGGATTTTTATTAAGTTGACTTATTGTTCATAATTGAACTGTCATTTTTATTATAATTCCGCATTTTTAATGTTATAGTTGGGTTGTAAGATGACTTGTCTTGGTGGGATAAGATGAGTACCATCACGCCTGAATTTCGGGTCGTGACAAAGATTTCAAGATTATCGACAAAGAAAGAAATGTATGTAGTGCTCCTTATGGACCTATATTCAAGTATTGTTCTTCGAATTGATTGATATTTGATTTTCTTGAGGGAAAACAATAGTTCAAGTTGGGGTTCTTGATGAGTCCACATTTTAGAATCATCTTAAAAAGCATGAAAGGTTGTACTCAATGTAATCTTGTGCCTCATATGCTTACCAATTTATGTGTTTGATTCTATGACTGGGGATGAAAATATATGAAAGGACAAAACTTAACAAAATAGGACAAAAGGAGAAAAAGTATCATAAAGGTGGCAGAAAGCAACATCGCTGAAAGATTTAGCCGATCATCGAATGCTGATGCTGACTACCTAATGTTGTAGTGTCTAACCACATAGATGCGATGTAAAAGGTGGTGATGGTGAAGGTTCGGCAGATCACCAAATAGGTTTGGTGATACATAGTTGCATTACCTAATGTCTCAGAGACCAAGGCCTCAAGCAGATGTTGTAAAAGTTTTCAAGTACTCATTAGTGGGGTGTGTAAATAACTTGGGTTCTTGAAATTCTTATTGAGTTTTTATTATTTTGAATCTGTTGATTTTAATTTGTGTGAGTCCATATTAATTGTTATGTTCAACTGAAATCTTAATATTGCAATCTTGTGGTTATGTTTAGATCTTTACTTGTTGTAGTAGTCTTGAATGATTAAAGTGTGTAATGAATATGATAGCTTGAAATGTTGTGGGTTTGGTTGAATGCCTGATAAGGGTTCAACAACTAAGATTTTAGATGGTTTGCTAATCAATTGCTTAGGTCCTAGTGTGTTTTAGTGTAATATGGCTTGTGAAGCTTAAGTAAGTTCGTGTAATGCACTATTCTTGTCCGATAGGAATTCATAGGTACAAGCAATTAGCCTACTGACATTCGATTAATACATTCATTTAAAGTTTAAGACCAAAATATTGATTTCTAGACTCAAGAGTGCACACCCCCAATATACGTTTTCTATATTAATGTTAAAATCAATAGTCAGAATCGCTTTCTATTTAATTAATATTCAAATTTGTCTTTATTAACACTGTAAGTCTTTAGGGAAATTTTGATCCTTCTAACTTTGGACAACCATTCCCTGTGGATTCGACCCTATCTCTTAGTTGGGTAAATATGCAATGATGACCATAATACTTCTTAATGTTTTTAGGGTAGGTTGAGATGGACATTAATTGATTAATGCTCCAGTTATATCATGGATCTGGTGACTTATATTTGCTTGTCGCATTTATTAGGGTGTACATTTTGAGGGCCATTTTTGCCAGGGTTTGATTTGTTAAATGCTATATTATTTTGGTTGATTTGTTAGATGTGGGAATTATTGGATACTGGTCTGTTGAGATGATATGTGTCATAGTGGATTGAAAAGGTTGGCTATGAGTTGTATAAGGTCAACTTGCAGTAGTTCTTGTTATTTGGCTTGGAAGGCAATGGGTGTTGATTAGGAGTGTTTTTACCTCTCTTGCTTATAATATTTAACTTATGATTCAATGATGATAGCTACTGAGGACTGTTATTGAGAATGTGATATATCTATCAGTTTCACGATATAAACCTAGGGCTTAGACATGACCGGCGAATGGGGAACCTAAAGGAACCCCAAACAAACCTCATAGCATACCGTTACACATCCTTGGTAGTGGAAGAAATTAAAATGATAATGAGAAATAAGCATAAACAAGGGAATCAGGACTAAGGGTAAACACTCATATCATAACATCAAGAACATGAGAGTATGTCCAACAACACCTCTACTACAGATAAGAGCGCGAGCCAAGACTCGTAACCGGGCTCACCCTCATAGTCAATACATAAAAAAACAAAAGATAGTCTTAATACATAGCAAGAGATCATAAGAAACTTCCCTGAAATGGATGACTCACCAACAATCTTGTAGGACAATCGAACTAGCCACGTGGAGGGGGAGGATGATCAAGCTGTACTTCGGTTCCTACATGGTGACATCATGTAGGCATAGAGTATTCATTAGTATGTTTGAATGTACTAAGTATGTAGGATGCAACGAGAAATAGACAACATAGGCAAAATGCATAATCATATGCAATGAATAGCATACTAACAATATGACATGTATGAATGATACTTGAAGCAAAACATGCTTATATAGAACATAACATATATGTAAGAAGAGACCATTAAACTATTAATGGATCATCATACCCTACTACACTTGGTGATTGAGGTACAAACCCCGTCAATAGGCTAGTGGATCGTTGCACCCTACCACCTGTGGTGCCAGAGTATAAGCCCCCGATAGGTTGGTGGATCATCGCGCCCTACCACCCATAGTGGCAGAGTACAGACCCCCCGATAGGGTGATGGGTATAAACCCCCAACAAGATTGATGGATACTCACACCCTACTACCCATGGTGCTGGAGTACAAACCCCTGATTGGTTATCAATGTACGAAACCCTTGAAAAGGTTACCTAGTGCGCAACCCCCAAGTAGGGCATGGTCACATTCTAACACTACATAGAGAATAACATATACATGCTTTCATGTCAACATCATATAGTCCTAAAATACATAGATTTATTTCATCATCATATTGTCATTCAACTCATAACCCATGCATTAGACCTTCAACTACTCAAGAAACCATAACCGGACATTTTATCAAATACTTAGAGGGTGTGTAGTGCTAGTGTAAAACCATGCAATTCAAGAGTGTTATCATCCTAGAAAATCCAATGTAAAATGATCAATAGATAATTGGTAACACCCTCAAGATATGTACATCAAAACCCTTAATAAAATCTTACAATAGAGCTTGGTTTCATAGCTCAAAACATAGCAAAACAATCACAATTTCATAAACTGCAATATTTTGTGAAGTGATTTTCATAATAAATAAGACCCATGAGTAAATCATCTTTAAATCATGCAAATCTAAGTAAAACGAAGCTTGGGTATCATAGGTGAAAGGAACCCATGAAAGAAACTCACATACCTTAGCTTTTGGAGAATCCTTGAAGAAGATTGGAGATAGAGACTTGAAGTTTGAGTGCGATCCTTAAGAATCTGGAAATAGTTTTGAGACTTGAGTTGCAGTAAAATATTTGGCTAAGTGTTTGAATGAATATTGGGGAATATTTAGAATGATATGAAGGTGAAAAATGGCTAAGTATAGGTATTTTCACATTTGGAAATACTTAGGCCCAAGACTTAAAAGTCTTGGACTAAAGTTATATATTTGCACCAATTTTAACACTAGTGCGTGTCGCGGAAGGGACGTATAAATCTCACTAGAAATTGTCACTTGAAAAAATGAAATTGCTAATCGTTTGCTCTTAAATCGGGGTTAAACCAATTTTCCACTCAAAATGACCCCCTAAAAAGAATATGAAGTCAGATTTTCAATATCACGTACAGATTTTGAGATATATGGAAATAAGACACTTCTGAAGCACATTTCGAGCACATTTTGGTGTCATTACAATATCTCCCCCTTGGGAACATTCATCTCTAAATGTCTAATAGATGTATATGAGAGACATAACTGTGACAATTTCAGCCCACATAGAGATGTAACAATGCACTCAAACATCATTTCAAAAATCTTATCATAAGTATAAAATCATCTTGAACTTGTCAATTTAAACATGAACATATGCAATGACATAAGTGCTGAACGTAAGACTTGAGATCATATAAAGGACATAGATCAATACCTTAGGCTTGAGTGGAGTTGAAAATGGATATCACTTTTGCATGTCCCCTTCGGCCTTCCAAGTAGCACTCTCAAGTTGTTGATTCATCCAAAGGACCTTAACAGAAGCCACCTCTTTGTTTCTCAACCTCTTCACTTGCCTAAACAAAATCTAAACCGGAACCTCTTCACATGTCAAATTATCTTCAACCACACCCACAACATCAAGAGGCACAATAGCATTCAAATCACCCACACTTTTCCTAAACATAGACACATGAAACACTGGATGAACCAAATCCATTTCCATAGGCAATTCCAACTCATATGCTACCTTCCCAACCCTTCTTATCACCCTATAAGACCCACATACCTTGGAAGCAACTTGCCTTTCTTATAAAAATGGACCACACCCTTCATGGGTGATACCTTCAAATAGACACAATCAATTACCTTGAATTTAAGCTCCCTTCTCCTCACATTGGCATAAGACTTTTAACGACTTTGGGCCTTCGTCAACCTTTCTCTAATCATCCTAACCTTCTCAAAAGCCTCCATAACCAGATCTAGTCCTAACAAGGGCAGTTCACTAACCTCAAACCACCCCACCGGTGATCTACAACATCTACCATAGAAAGCCTAAAAGGGAGCCATACCGATGCTAGAATCATAACTATTGTTGTAGGCAAACTCAATCAATGGAAAATGATCATCCCAACTACCTTAAAGCTCCAACACACATGCTCTGAGCAGATCCTCAAGGGTTTGGATGGTCCTTTCATTTTGGCCATCTAATGTGCTGTCAAAATATAACACATTTTGTGCCTGAAACAAGGGATTTTATGAGTTCTTAAAGAGACTTTTTAGTCTTTTGATGCGTTTTTGTGTTAATCTTGTAGAAAAGTTAGGTTGGCATGATTTTGAAGAAAAGTTATAGATTTTGTTGAAGCATAGGCTATACGAGCCCACCTACAAGTCATAGCTCACTCTATGAGTTATAGGTTGTGTCGTAGCAAGAATCAGAGACCAAAAATCAGAAATCTACAAATGAAGGTCACCCCTACAAGACCATCCTATGAGTTTTACGACACACTACGACTCGTCTAAGTGGACTCATAGCAAGAATCAGAGAGCCAAAATGTTGGACCAAAAATTGATGACCAAGCCTACGAGACAATCATACGAGTCATAGCACAAGCAACGACTCGTACCTATGGGTCATACCAGTTCAGTCCTAGATGCCAAGAACCTGATACGAGCTCCCAACAATGACTCGTAGGACATCCTATATGTCATAACTGCGAGACTTATCAACTGCCAACTGTCTTTTCTTTGTAAATTGTAGGGTTATTTTGTAAATACTATATATAGATTAAGTTAGGTGTTTTAGGGGAGTTCGATCTGCAGACAATTCACCATTATATTTTGAAGCTTTCCTTAGTTTTTTTAGGGTAATTTATTGTTCTCTCTTGGAAAACCCATTTCGGGGATTGCAAATCTTGCCTTATAGTCATTGTTGATCAATCAAGCTTGTGAGTTTGCAACTTGTGGTGTTTATTTCTTCATTATTATTGGTAAAACTCTCAACTATATCTGTTATGTGCATTTTTGTGTATTTTTCTTTAGCCTTGAGTAGCTAAGCACCCACAACTTAGGGTTGTGGGAACCATGAGTAGTTGACTTAAATAACCTAGTTTTCTTCCATTTCTATGATTGCTGTTATGCATGTATTATCTATTTCCCTTCATTTTTATTATTGTTTGGTGGTGGCCAAGATCAAACCTTGCCTACTATCACGATCCCGACCAAGGTAGTGACAAATAGAAAAAGGGAATTAGATGACAGAATTTGATTGATGTGTTCTCAGCTAATCAACCAAACCTGAATAAGGGGAGGTTGACTAGGACTATTGGTAATGGTTAGTCGGCACACCATGGTAGCCGACCAAGCGCCATGGTGAAATTCAACCTTTACCTTCATAAAAGGGCTGGAAGAATCTAAGTTATCATCCTGCGTGCGAATCACCAATTATAGTTATGTAGCTCGGGTAATTAAGTCGATGAACCATAGAGAATACAATCCCAAAGTTGTTCCCATAATTGAGTGTTTCCTTGCATTATAGTTAATGTTTGTTTTAGTTTGTTTTCTTATCACAAAAATCCCCATTTAGAGATTGTAGTCATGAATACTAGAAATGATTAGCAGTGAAGTATTATAGTCAAATCATGTATTCCCTGTGGATTCGAACCTAACCTCTGTTAGATTAATTACTGATAGCAACCGCTTTCTTATTGGAGCGTGAACATCAGCACAAAATTATGGCGTCGTTGCTGGGGAATACAACTAGGTTTTGATTTGATTTCTCTATTAGTTAGTTCTAGTGTTAACTTGTAGAGTCTCTTGTACTTTACTTTTGTTTTTGTTTTTGTTTTTTGATTTCTTTTGCAGGGTGTATAGGTTGTTTGCCCAACACAAGGAGCAAAGGCAATCCCTTAGCTCTACTAAAGTTGGAGGTCCATTGACTACCAAAAAGGATGGCTCAAGTGAATGAGGATATTGAGGTTGAGGAGGATATGCATTTGAATGAGGATATGGATAGAGCGGAGAATCCACCACAAAGGGGTAATAGGCCATAATTCAGGGACTTCAATGAAAATGCTTATGGATGGAATCAATATCGATTGATCCCTATTTCTATGGATATTACCAGTGCTATAATATTGTCTCCTTTATCGACAGATACTAAGTTCACGGTATTAAGTGGATTGCTCCAAATGCTCTAAAACCGTTGTCTATTCATAGGGGTACCTTCATAGGATCCCAACCATCATCTTCAGAATGTGGTTTTTGTGTACAAAAGTGTCATGGGGACACAAAACCTTTCTGTTGATGCTATTGGGTTAAGAGTGTTTCCACTATCATTGACTGGCAATGCATCTGTATGGTTGTCTGAGCTTCCTCTGAGCACTATTACAAGTTGGGTTAAACTTCAAAAAGTATTACTTGAAAGATTCTTCCCAAGATCCAAGAAGTTGAAGCTCAAGGACCAAGTTGACAACTTTGAGCAATTGCCAGGTGATTCTATTAGCACAACATGGGAGAGGTTTGTTAAATGCTTAAGGATGGTTCTCGATCACAAGTTTGTCGATGATTCCTTGGTCGATATTTTCTGTCAGGCACTTGACTAGAATAGTTAAGCTTGCGCCAATACAATCATGGGAGGCATGTTTCTAGACAAACCTTTTGCATTGATAGCCGCAAGAATGGAACAAGTGGTCAAAACAAATAGAGTATGGGGGCTATGACAGCGAGGTGTGATAAAATATTCTTGTGCGGTGAATAACAATAATGAGCAAGCAAAGGTAAAGAAAGAGATCATGGAGCAACTTGCCTAACATCGCACAAGCATAAACTTAGTCTTGAAGCAAAACCAAGCAAGCGTCCATGCGGTCACACACCAACCTCCAAAGGCTCCCACCTATGATGATCCATTCTTTGATGAGGATACATGTTTTGTAAGCAACCGAGCAGCGGGTTTTTGGAACAACCCCCAAGGGTCCAATTCAGATTATTGGAGGCAAGGTTTCAGGAACAAAGTTTAGAACTTCACTCGTGATGGGATGTATAGAGATAGCCGGGGTGGATACTATAAGAGAAAGAGAGTCCCAGATGTAGAATAGGGGAGAAGAGAGGGCTACAGGAATAGTCCTTATGCACTACCACACAATCATGATGCCGGATTAAGCAACTCAACGATTGAAGATATGTTCAAAAAATTCTTGAAGTGAGTAGACCATCAAGATGAGACTTTAAAGTCTATGAAAACAGATATCTCAAGTATTAATCAAAAGATAGAGTCTCACACGGTGGCAATCAAGCAACTTGAGCAACAATTTGGACAAGTTTCTTCATAATTGAATCAGCGCCAAAAGGGCACCCTACCATGCAATATAGTTCAAAACCTAAAAAATGAAGGGCATTGCATAGCAATGTTGACTAGGAGTGGCAAGAGCATCGTAAATCCCCTTATTCTGGTAATTGTTGATGAAGTTGATGAGAAGGGCCTTGGTGGTGAAGTCTTGGTTAAGGAAGAAGATCCGAAGGGTGTTTGGATGTAACAAGAAGAGGTAAGGTAGCATGACATAGTCAAATCCATCCCAAAACCTCCTTTCCCTCAAAGGCTCAAGAAGAAGGAAAAGGAGAGAAGGTTCAAACACTTCCTCTCGATGTTGAAGCAACTCTCTGTCAATATTCCTCTTCTAGAAGCTTTGGAGAAAATGCCCGGGTATGCTAAATATATGAAGGACTTAGTCACAAAGAAATGTACTTTGAGCCAAGAGTTCTCGCAAGAAATCCAACAATGTAGTGCGATTATGACTAAATGCCCTGCTTAGAAGCGAGAGGATCCCGGTGCATTCACCGTTCCTTGTACCATTGGTGATGTTGAGTTTGCAAGAGCATTATGCTACTTAGGAGATAGCATCAATTTAATGCCTCTTGCTGTATTCAAAAAACTTGGCCTTGGTACTCCTACCCTGACAAGAATGAGGTTGCTTTTGGCAGATCGAACCATTAAAAAGCTAGAGGGAATCCTTTTGGATGTGCTTATTAAAGTAAATAAATTCATCTTCTCGGCGAATTTTGTTATCCTTGATTGTGAAGTCGATTTTGAGGTGCCCATAACTTTGGGGAGTCTATTTTTGGTCACTGGGAGAGCCTTAGTGGATATAGATTCAGGTCAACTGTGGTTTAGGGTTAATGATGCATAAGCAGTGTTTGATATTCGCCAATCCATGAAACACCCAAATGAGTGCAAGAGTGAGGTGTGGACCCTCGATGATAGTTGATGAAGGAAGATGACAAAGTCGAGCCACAACCTTAAACAAGGCTCTTCTTGGGAGGCAACCCAATTATTTTGATAATTGATTGTTTGTTTGAAACATAGGGTGCTAGAGTAGTTGTTTGTTTTAAATTAGAAGGCAATGATGCAATTGTAATATTTTTGAGGATTGCTATGCTTTAAGACTTGGTTTGCAGGTAAAAATTGGAAGAACTGAAGATTTGAAAAATGGGACTTGGAGAAGCTTCTACGAAAAGGCCTATGAATCTTAGTCTACACTAGGACTTGTAATCCTGCTTCGTAGAGGGAAAAAGAAATTATCAAAAGTTGGCATAGACACTACGAGCCAATCTTACAAGTCGTTAGGTTCTCTACGAGTCGCAAGAGGGGTTCGTAGTGCCCAGGTATCATTTCTAATTTTTACCAAGTGTTGAGGCTGATACGAGACAATGACCTACTAGTCATAGGATGACCTATGACTTGTAGTTGAGGTCTCATATGCATGATTGAATCTTTTTAAAAGTTGACCCTGTTTGCTTATATAATGGGTCAAAATCATTTTTGACCCCAAATTTCCAATTGCTTAATCCTAGGATGACGAAAGCCCTGATTTTCACTCTGTAACGCTTTCTCTGACCAAAATCCCAGCTACCCACATCATCTTTCGGTGAAGTGTAACAACCCTTTAGATCATCTCGAGAATTAGACCTTTTGCTTTCCTATAATATCCCTCTCATAGATTGTCAATATGTATTTCGAACCATTCCATAGCTACGATTATTTATGTTACGGGTAAATTTAGATAGTTAGTTTTATTACGGGAATAAATTAACTTATTAAATATCATATACCACTGAGTATATATAATAAAATTTGTTAGTAGGGTTTTGATTCTTTTATTCTAACCTAACTATCGTAAAAATGAAGAGAAGGCCAGGAGAGCACGATGACGTGAAGGCAAATTCCTTACAGGTACAAATCATCAATTTGGTTTAAACTTATTCTTTATATTTGGTATTGTTGCATTAGTGGAAATTGCTTTACCCTTCTTTCCATCATTGTAGTAACCCACTCTTTCCCTTAAGGAATCTTTTTGCATTAATTAGCTTAGGTACGTTTCTCCTCCAATTCTATCCAGTGCTTTGGTTCTTCCTTTGTTCACATGTCTGTCCAGTTCTGTTGGTCCTTCATTAGACAAACTTATTACTTTATGGCATGTCTTCAGACATATATATATGTATAGTTTGTATATCTTTCTTGTTTCAATATTGGGGGTTTTGGTATTATTATGTTATTGCGAGACGTTAAGAGTTAACCTTAGCCTTGAAATTTAGGAACTTGATTATGGATTTGGGTGTTTTAAGTTTGGAAATCTTATTGTGAATCGTCATTTGATTAGATCGTGGTGCTACAGATTCCATTCGATATGGGAAGCCTCACGTGCTTGATTGATTGTCTTTGGCTAAGGCAAGTGAATTTCTTAACCTTTGTTAAGTCTATAGAATCTGGTGCTTCTTGTATGAGGTGTTGAGAATGATTTATGTAGGCTTTGATTGAAATATTTGAAGTGGGTAATTTATCCTATGCTGATATTTGACTAGTGAATTAATGATGGAGGTTTATTATATGTGAAATAGTGATTATTTGTTATTGAGTTCGAAGTGATATTTACTTTTAGATGTAAAGGTTGTTAAGGTTATGATGGTATTGAGATTGAGGATATGACAACAATTATGTTATTGAGCTACCCATTTTTGATTTTGAGATTATGAATTTGTATGGGCATCTTGCATATTTTATTTCCATAAACATGATTATTGTGCATTTACTATGTGATTGCTGGACGTTCCAAGAAATGAAATGTAAAGCCGATGGGAAATGGTTCCGGCTAGTGAAAAAGATTGAGAATAAAGAGGATACTATGATTCGATTTGTCGGGTCAAGCGCCACGATGGTTACTATGATTTGATGGGTCGGGTCGCGCATATCGACAGATGCATGGGCTAGGAGTCCCCTATGGATCCCGGGCTATGTTATAGCTGGTGTGTATCACTAGGACAAATACGCATTATTCTAATTGACATTGCATTGCATTACATCTCACGACATTCATTTTCATACCATAGTGCACTGGTTTGTTATGATTATATGGAGTGCTATTGAGATTAGTTATTCATTATATCATTTGACTTGGTTATGCCTTTACATGATTAGTTTTGATATTGATTTAATGACACTTATGAATTAGCAAGAACTTGATAAATTGTAGAATTTTCCTTTGTGACTTGGAAGTGGGATAAATGAGGATTGTACTATCATAGGCTTTGAACATAGAATTTTCGGATGGTGTAATTGTGAAGGTTATGAATTACGTTGTGGTTGTGGGGGTTTGAATGTAGTGTTGAGGGTATCAGTATTCTATATTACTTAATTTTGTGTTTATTAGTTCACTTGCGAGGTACCATGTGTTTGGTACTCACCTCCCTTGCTGCAACAAATTTTTGTAGGTTGCGAGCTCAGATTGTCGTGACACTCTCTAGTTTTCCTTATTTGAGGCTTTCTGTGGAGATTGTGAGAAGTAGTTGTTTGCCATTCCAGCTGACTTCTTACTCCTATTTATGATTTTGTTCTATTCTAAAGACAACTTGTGCTTTCTTTCGAATCTATTGTAATACATTAGAAGCTTGTGCACGTGACAACCAGGTTTTGGGGGATTTTCACTGAGTTGAACTTTCATTTTTATTATAATTCCGCATCATTAATGTCATAGTTGAGTTGTAGGCTGACTTGTCTTGGTAGGATTGAGACAAGTGCCATCACACCTATTTTTGGGTCGTGACACGAAGATTCCAAGAAGGTATCTATCTTTAGGGTTTCGATGCGAATTTCATTCCTCTTTGCTTTGGTTCACTTCTCAATCTAATTAGTAAGATCTTTGATTTAATTTCTCAATCTTTGGTGATGAGCATTGTTCCCTATATGAGTATAAGTTTAGTTTGATCATGTTTAAGCATGCCATATATTGATTATTGAACTAGACTTGTAATCTAGGGTTTTTAGGCTTTTAAAGAGTTGAGTTGCAAATTGAACCTTGTTGAAATTCTTGAGTGGGTGACTGTGAGTATGAAATTTGTGATCTTTGGTATGTAATGTATAAGTGCTGCTCACGTAAGGTCCGAATGGTTGTCAGAATTGAAATTTAGGTAGTATGGATATGATGACTATGCTTGAACATTTGGGATTGGATTGAATTG
This sequence comes from Solanum ossicruentum, assembly GCA_025774065.1. Lineage (NCBI taxonomy): Eukaryota > Viridiplantae > Streptophyta > Magnoliopsida > Solanales > Solanaceae > Solanum > Solanum ossicruentum. The sequence goes on along the minus strand of JAOTQR010111677.1, from coordinate 11,857 downwards.
CTATATGTGGAAATTGTATCCCTTGGAGTATTTTGTTGTTTTCAAGTGTTAGTTTGCAAACTATTTTGTGTTCGGTGTGCTTGACGAAATGTGGAATTGGTTTCGACTCTTACGGATTATGGGCTTTTTAAATTTCCGATGCCAGTATGAAATTGATTATGTGCCATTTAGCTTTGTCTTGCTCTAATGTGCCTAATTGAATTGAACTCCATGGGTGATTTGTGCATTATGTGGGAATATGTAGGCACTATAGGGGATATCTGTTGTCACTACCCTAAAATGGGCGTGATGGCACTCGTCGTTTCCCACCAAGACGAGTCAACCTTCAACCCAACTACAACAATTAAATGCGGAATTATAATCAAAATGAAAGTTCAATTTAATGAAAATCCCCCAAAATCTGGTTGTCACGTGCACAAGCTTCAAATGTATTACAACAGATTCGAAAGAAAACACAAGTATCAAATGATATTGTCTCTGGAATAGAACAAAATCATGAACAGGAGTAAGAAGTCAACTAGAATGGCAAATAACTACCTCTCACAATCTCTACAGAAATCCACGGACAAGGAAGAGTAAATAGTATCACGACGATCCGGGCTCGTAACTTACAAAAATGTTGTAGGAACGGGTGAGTACCAAATACGCGGTACCCAGCAAGTGAACAAATAAACACAAAGTTAAGTAGTATAGAATACCAGTACCCCCAACACTCCAACCAACCCCCACACAACTACAACCTAATTCATAACCTTCACAATTACACCATTCGAAAATTCTATGATCAAAGCCTATGACAGTATAATCTTCATCTATCCCACTTTCAAATCATATGGAAAAAGTTTACAATTTATCAAGTCCTCGCTAATTCGTCAAGTGTCATTAAATCGATACCAAACTGATTATGTAAGGACATACACAAGTCAATGAAATAATGAATAACCAATCTTAATAACACTCCATATAATCATAACAAGCTAGAGCATTATGGGATGAAGATGAATGGCATGCAATGTAATACGATGCAATGCAATGCCACATAGAATGATGCATGTCTGTCCTACGATACAGATCCATTGATCATAAACATGCATCAGTCAGAACTCATGGGGGCCATACATGGACCATGTGTCCGCCGGAACCATTTCCCTTCGGCAATTCTCATTTCTTTTCTAGTCGAAACTATTTCCCTTCGACTTTTCATTTCTTTTCTTTTTCACTAGCCGGAACCATTTCACTTCGGCTTTTCATTTCTTTTCTTGGATCATCCAGCAAACACAAAGTAAATGCACATTAATCATGTTCATGGAAATAAAATATGCAAGATGTCCATACAAATTCACATATCTCAAAATCAAGAATGGATAGCTAAATACCATAAATGTTGCTATACCCTCAATCTCAATACCATCACCACCTTAACAACATTCATATCTAAAAGTAAGTATCACTTCGATATCAATAACAAACCTCCCTGATTAATTCACAAGTCAAATATCAGCATAGGATACTACCCAATTTAATATATTTCAATCAAAGCCTACATAAATCATTCTCAACACCTCACATAAGAAGTATAAGATTCTATATACTTAACAAAGGTTAAGAAATCCACTTGCCTTAGCCAAAGAGAATCAATCAAGTACTTGAGTCTTCCACTTCCGAATAGAATTCGTCGCTCCACAATCTAGTCAAATAATAATCATAATAAGATTTCAAAACTAACAACACTTAATCTAATGGTACGCACAATATAGGGATAAGGTCGACTAAACAAAGGACCAAAAGTACTGGTAGAAGGGTGGTGATATAGGGGACATACGTATACTCCTTATGTTAACTCCCTGGAAAGAATCAATTTAATAACCACCACTAGTTTCTCAAAATCAACTGGTCACTTTCATTCCTATACCAATAGTAATTAGAGAATATTATTAACATGTAAACTATCAATTGTGTTTCCTGACATCCCACCCAAACTTTAAAAATAACTTCTATAATCCTTTCTTTCATTACAATATGCTTACTGCACCTTAGAATCCTTTCTTTCCCTAATCACCCGATATATAAACATTAACATTATTTTAATGTAATTGCATTGTAGTATATAATTTAATGGAAGTTGAGAAGGATCACCTGCAACAAATTGGATTCGTACTGTCGCTGCTCCAAAACCCTCCTCCATTTCTCTTTTTTTTTCAATTAATTATGTAGAGAGAACCCTTCTACTTATTTTTTTAATATATACATATATATTAAGTGGTATAGGATATTTAATAAGTTGTCAATTTAGTCCCCTATTTTAACTAATTGTCTAAATTTACCCGTAGCTTAAGTACTCGTAACTATTGAATAGTTCGAAATACTTATTTAAAGTTTATGAGAGAGATATTATGTGAAAGCAAAAGGACTAATTCTCCAAATGATCTAACGGGTCATTATATTATCCACCACTAAAAATCATGTTCGTCCTCGAACATAAGGTAGAAGAAAGTACCTGAAGCTTCGAAGAGACGGGGATATGTAGCGCGCATGTTAGACTCCGTCTCCCAAATCACCTCTCTAACTGGACGCTTCCTCCATTGTACCTTCACAGAAGCAATCTCCTTGTTTTTTCCAAGCTTGCGAGGCTGTCTATCCAAGATAGCAATAGGCTCCTCCTCGAACGACAAGACTGGATTCAATGCCACCGAATCAAATGAGAGTATATGAGATTCATCAGGAACATACTTCCGAAACATGGAGACATGGAACACAGGATGTACAGATGATAAGTGTCACGACCCGAAATTGGGCGTGACGGCACTCGTCTTATCCCACCAAGACAAGTCAGCCTACAACCAAATTATAATATAAAAATGCAGAATTATAATAAAAATGGAAAGTTCAATTTAATTAAAATACCCCAAAACCTGGTTGTCACGTGCACAAGCTTCTAATGTGTTACAGTGGATTCGAAAGAAAACACAAGTACTAAACGAGATTGTCTCTAGAATAGAACAAAATCATAAAATAGGAGTAGGGAGTCAGCTGGGGTGACAACAACTACCTCTTGCAACCTCCACAGAGAGCCTCATACAAGTACCAGTAGAGAGATTATCACGATGATCCGGGCCAGTAACCTACAATATGTTGTAGCAAGAGGGGTGAGTACCAAACACGCTGTACCTAGCAAGTGAACTAATAAACATAGAATTACGTAGTATGAAATACCTGCACCCCTCAGTACTCCCACCAAGTCCCCACAACTACAACCTAACTCATAACCTTCACAATTACACCCTTCGAAAATTCTATGATCAAAGCCTATAACAGTATAATTCTCATCTATCCCACTTCAAGTCACAAGAGAAAATTCTACAGTTTATCAAGTTCTCATATAATTCATCAACTGTCATCAAATCAATACCAAAAGTAATCATGTAAGGACATAAACAAGTCAATGATATAATGAATAACTAATCTCAATAACACTCCATGTAATCCTAACAACCAGAGCATTATGGGATAAAAATGAATGCCATGAGATGTAGATAATGCTATGCAAGGCAATGCAATGTCAAGAAAAATGATGCATGTCTGTCCTACGATACACATCCGCTGATCATAAACATGCCTCAGTCAGAACCCATGGGCGCCACACATGGACCATGTATTTGTCGCGGCACGCGACACGTCTCTCGAATTATAGTATCCGTCGTGGCGCGTGACATGTCCCTCGAATCATAGTGACCTTTTTATTTCTCATTCTTTTTCATTAGCCGAAGCCATTTCCCTTCGGCTTTGCATTTCTTTCCTTGGATCATCCAACAACCATATGGTAAATGCACAGTAATCAAGTTCATGGAAATAAAGTATGCAAGATGCCCATGCAAATTGAAATATCTCAATACCATCACAACCTTAACAATATTCGTATCTAAAAGTAAGTACTATTTCGATATCAATAACCACCAATCACTATTTCACATATAATAAATTTCGACACAAATTCACAAGTCAAATATCACCATAGGATATTTACCCAATTCAAAATATTTTAATCAAGCCTACGCAAATTATTCTCAACACCTCACACAAGAGGCACAAGATTCTGCATACTTAACAAAGTTTAAGAAATTCACTTGCCTTATTCAAATCACGATCAATCAAATACTTGTGTCTTCCCTTTTCGAATAAAATTCGTCGCACCACAATCTAGTCAAATAGTAATCATAATAAGATTTCAAAATTAACAATACTTAAACTAATGACATGCACAATAAAGGAATAAGGTCGACTAAACGAAGGACTAAACACTGTACAAAAGTGTGAAGATGAAAGAAACAACATATCATATGTACATGGTCCTTAACTATATATAAAGGTGAAATTTAAGAATTGATCTGTCACTTTCTGGACACATAATATGGCCATTAACCACTCACCACTAGAGATATAATTTATAATGTATGAAATTAACTATGCTATGGAAACATAATACTAACAATGGCCTTTACATTTCCTAAGCAACAACGCCTTAGTATAATATATAATTGGACAGTAGTAATGGGTTCAATAACCCCACAGGCACAAAAGTGGTTGGTTTTCTTTGTCCCTTTTCTTTTCTTATTGGTTACAGCACCATCAACATAACATATATATATTAATCCTCTTCTACAGCATGTGATACATTCACTAATTTGATTAGCAGTTACCTGATTTTGCTGTTTCTCGCCGATCCCAACTCCTCTCGTCTCTTTTTTTCCCCTAATTAAATCAATTACTAAAAGTGATCTATGTATGTATGTATATATATATATATTTACCGTAATCCATAAAAAAAATATGTACAAAGTGGTATAGGATTTTTAAACCAATTAATATTTACCCCACCATTTATGTTACTTTATCAAACTTACCCATAAATTAAGTAGTCATAGTTACTGAATAGTCCAAAATACCCATTTTAAATATTTCAAGGTAAATCTTATAGGAACTCAAGAGGACTGATTCTCAAATTAACCTAACGGGTCATTACATTAAGCTAGGTGGCAAGGCCAGTCTATAGGCCACCTCTCCAACTCTCTCCAAAATCTCAAATGGGCCAATAAATCGAGGGCTAAGCTTGCCCTTTCTCCCAAACCACATCACACCCTTCATGGGTGGTATTCTGAGCCAAACGTGATCCTATAAACTCTAATGCTTGGACCCTTCTATCTGCATAGCTCTTTGGTCGACTCTGGGCCATCAACAGTCTACCCTGAATCATACGTACCTTCTCCATAGCATCTCTCATAAAGTCTGCATCTAATGAGTCCGTCTAAGCAGAATCAAACCAACCAATCGGAGATCTATACCGTCTACCATATAATGCCTCAAATGGAGCCATCTGAATACTGGAGTCATAGCTATTATTGTAGGCAAACTCTGCTAAGGGCAAGTGTTTGTCCCAATGGTTACCAAAATCAATCACACACGCTCGCAACATGTCCTCCAACACTTGAATAGTACGCTCAGGCTGTCCATCTGTCTGAGGGTGAAAGGCTGAGCTCATATCCAGCTGAGTACCTAGACCATGTTGCAAGGCCCTCCAAAAATGTGAAGTGAAGAGTGAGCCCTGATCAGAAATAATAGAAATGGGCACACCATGCAATCTAACTATCTGACTGATGCAAAGCTCTACTAACTTCTCTGTTGTATACTTGACCTTGACTAGAATCAAATGGGCAGACTTAGTCAATCGATCAACGACTACCCAGATAGAGTCATAACCACCCATAGTAGTAGGAAAACCCACCACAAAATCCATAGTGATTCGCTCCCACTTCCATGTAGGAATGGGTATCCTATGAAGCTTGCCTTCAGGCCGCTGGTGCTTACACTTAACCTGCTAGCAAGTCAAACACTTAGCCATAAACTCTGAAATATCCTTCTTCATACCACACCACCAATAGTGCTGACTTAGGTCATGATACATCTTCGCTGCTCTTGGATGAATGGAATAACGAGTACAGTGGGCCTTGTCAAGAATCAATCTGATCAAATCACCTACCTTAGGCACATGGACTCGACCTCCAATCCTCTATCAGGATCCAACACTGCTTCCTTAGCCTCTCCTCTGGTCACTTTGTCTCTGATGAGACATAACTTCTCATCCTCGTACTAGCGCTCTCGAATCTGGTCCATCAAGGAAGAACGAGCCTCCAAGAAAGCAAGAACACCACCCTTATCAGAAAGCTGTAACCTGACTAGGCCATTAGCTAGACGCTGAACATCTATGGCCAACGGTCGCTCCTCCGCTCGAATTGTGGCTCGACTCCCCATGTTAGAAGTATTTCTACTCAAGGCGTCAGCCACAACATTCGCCTTCCCCAGATGATATAGGATGGTAAGATCGTAGTTCCTTAACAACTCCATCCACCTACGCTATCTCAAGTTTAGATCCCTTTGACTGAATATATACTGAAGGCTTTTACGATCAGTAAATACCTCATAATGTACACCATATAAGTAATGACGCCATAACTTAAGAACAAAAGCCACAGCTGCTAGCTCTAAGTCATGGATAGGATAATTCTTCTCATGAACCTTTAATTGTCTAGAAGCATAGGCGATCACTTTACCCCTTTGCATCAATACACTGCCTCCCACTGCTGATGCATCACAATATACTGTGAAGTCCACATCTGTCTCATGTAAGGATAGGATAGGAGCTGAAGTCAACAAGCTTTTGATTTTTTGGAAGCTTTCCTCGCACTCATCGCTCCAATGAAAGGATACATTCTTCTGAGTTAATCTAGTCAGTAGGGATGCAATGGAAGAAAACCCCTAAAGAAACCGTCGATAGTACCCTGCTAACCCCACAAAACTATGGATCTCGGTAGCTGAAGTAGGCCTCGTCCACCCTCTAACTGCCTCTACCTTAGCCTGATCCACTCTAATCCCCTCTTTAGACACCACGTGCCCTAAGAATACCATCGAATCAAGCCAAAACTCACACTTGGAGAATTTTGCATATAGTTTTTCCTCCATCAACCTTAATAACACTATCCTCCAGTGACTAACATGGTCAGCCTTAGTCTTGGAATACACCAGGATGTCATCGATGAATACTATTATAAAAGAATATAAGTATGGACGGAACACCCTATTCATCAACTCCATGATGTTGCAGGGGACTTAGTCAATCCAAAGGACATCACCAAAAATTCATAGTGGCCATAAGCATTTTGGAAAGCTATCTTAGGAATATCTGATGCTCTAATCTTCAACTGATGATAACCAGACCTCAAGACAATCTTGGAGAACAAAGCTACCCCCAGAAGCTGATCAAACAAGTCATCAATACGAGAAAGAGGATGTTTGTTCTTGACAATCACTTTGTTCAGCTGCCTATAATAAATACACATCCTCATGGACCCATCTTTCATTTTCACAAACAAGACTGGGGCACCCCAAGGTGACACACTAGGATGAATAAACCTTTTGCTCAGTAAATCTTGAAGTTTCTCCTTTAATTCCTTCAACTCAGCTGGAGCCATTCGATATAGAGGGATGGAGATGGGATTTGTGCTCGTCTCTAGATAAGTAGGAAAGTCAATATCCCTATCGAGAGGAACACCTGGAAGGTCAGTAGGAAATACATCGACAAACTCTTGAACTACCGGAATGGACTCCATAGAAGGTGGATCAACATTAGTATCTCGAATGAAAGCCAAGTAAGACACACACCCCTATCAATCAGTTTCTGAGCACGGACGTAAGAGATGACTTTGCTTGGATAAGAACCACTGTCACCCTTTAACTTAATCTTTGGTACCCCGGGCATGGCTAAGATCACTATTTTTGCATAACAATCAAGAATAGCATGATATGGGGAAAGCTAATCCATCCCTAAGATAACATTAAAATCTACTATCTCTGGAATAATCATATCTACCCAAGTATCATACCAGACAAAGAAATAAGACAGGATTGATACACTCGATCCACCACTAAAGGCTCACCTACTAGTGTAGAAACATGAATGAGTACAGGCATACAATCATATAGCAAGTCAAATCTAACCGAAAACTAGGATGACACATAGGAGTAGATAGATCCAGGATAAAACAATACAGACGCAGATCGATGGCAAACCGGGATAATACCTGTGATGACTACATCAGAAGCCTTTGCCTCGAGCCTCCCTGGAAATGCATAGCAATGTGGTCCCCTACCAACATATGTCTGAGAAATGCCTCTACCCCCACTTTGCGGGACTATGGAACCCCCTGCACCTCTACCTGGAATGAGGCCACCTCTATCTTTCTGAGCTCTGCCTCGCCCTCTGTATGGTGTTGGTGCCGGTGGTCTAGTCTGAACTGAAGATCTGGGCTAGGGCCCACTTTGTGCCACTGATAAAGGACACTATCGCACCAAGTGATTAGGATTTCCACAACCATAACAAAGCCTCTGACTCTGGGTCTGACATGCAGATCTTGATGAATTACCACAGCTATCTCACGCTGTAGTTCCCCGATGTGCCTGACCGCCCTCAAAAGCAAGTAATGATGCATGAACTAGTCCTTGATGCTAGGATGAGTCACCCCCTCTATAGAAGCCTCTTCCTTCAGATGAGGTATCGAAAAACTGACCGGATGCATTGGCCCTCTTAGGGTCCCCAAACTCTTCCTTCTCCATTATCTCTACCACCTTAGATGCCCCATCTCTAGATACTCTAATCACCGCCTATCAGATAGAATAGGTCAACCCTCTCACAAACCTACGAACTTTCTCTGTCTCGTTTGGAATAATAGCCGTAGCATGTCTAGATAACTGACAAGAACGGGCCTCATACTCGGTGACTGATAAACCATCCTGCCTCAGACTCTCAAATCTCAACCGGCTCTCCTCCCTCACACTCCAAGGGACAAATCTATCATAAAAAGCATTAGAGAACATCTCCCAAGACACAGTGGGAGATCCCCAAGGCAAAGATCCTGAATATGTCCTCCACCATTCTCTAGCTGGCCCACGCAGCTAAAGATTAACATATCAAACCCTATGTGACTCAGCTAAGCCAATAGCATCCAACAGCTCCCTATAAGTAGTTAGAAACTCATGAGCATCCTCCATCCTTCCACCCTGAAATTGAGGTGGGTTCATCTTCCTCAACATCTCATAATAGCGCTGCTACTCGCAGTCAATGTAGCCATAGGCGAACCCCGACCCTCTATAGCTAGCGCATGATCAATTTCAACTCTAGTACCCACTGGTGGCTTTTACGTTGGATCATGGACCAGTGGAGAATGATGATGATCTGGGGTCTGGGATCCTCCTCCGGTATGAGAACAGCCTGGCGTGCCTCTCATATTACTGCTCGAACCAAGACTATAAAGTACATTCAACACCCTCAATAAGGTATCCTGCAACAATGTTGAGGCTTCGTGCTCTGAAGGGACCTGGTTCTTTCTAAGGTCATCCATAGGCTCTGAAGAGATCCCCCTGGCATGACCTCTCGCTGGTATTGCTCCACTAGCACGACCTCTGGCTGGTGTTGCTCCACGAGCACGACCTATGGCTCGAGCTCTACCACTACCTCTAGCTGGGGCCTCGACAACTGCCTCAGGAGCTGCCTCACCACTACCACCGGAAATAGTAGCTCCAGTCCTCGCCATCTGTCAAAAGAACACGGGCATAACTCAATACCAACAAACATAACCACGCACGATAAGAAAGAATAAATAAAGGGAAGTTTCCTAATAGTCTCCATAGCCTCTCAAAGATAAGTACAGATGTCTTCATATTGATCCTTGAGAATCTACTTAGACTCAGCTTGTATGCACGTGAGACCTATGAACCTAGGCTCCAATACCAACTGTCACGACCCGAAAATGGGCGTGACTACACTCGTCTTTTCCCACCAAGACAAGTCAGCCTTCAACCCAACTCTAATATTTAAATGCGGAATTATAATCAAAATAAAACTTCAATTTTATGAAAATCCCCTAAAATCTGGTTGTCACGTGTACAAGCTTCTAATATATTACAACATATTTGAAAGAAAACACAAGTATCAAATGATATTGTCTCTGGAATAGAACACAATCATGAACAGGAGTAACAAGTCAGTTGGGATGGCAAACAACTACCTCTCACAATCTCTACAAAAAGCCACAGACGAGGAAGAGTAAATAGTAAAATGACGATCCGGGCTCGTAACCTACAAAAATGTTGTAGCAAGGGGTGAGTACCAAACACACAGTACCCAGCAAGTGAACTAATAAATACAAAGTTAAGTAGTATAGTATACCGATACCCCCAACACTCCAACCCCCCTCCCCCCATAACTACAACCTAATTCATAACCTTCACAATTACACCATCCGAAAATTCTATGATCAAAGCATATGATAGTTAATCCTCATCTATCCCAATTTCAAGTCATAGGGAAAAATTCTACAATTTATCAAGTCCTCGCTAATTCGTGAAGTGTCATTAAACTGATACCGAACTAATTATGTAAGGACATAAACAAGTCAATGAAATAAAGAGAAACCAATCTCAATAGCAATCCATATAATCATAATAAGCTAGAGCATTATGGGATGAAGATGAATGCCAAGAGATGTAATGCGATGCAATGCAATGTCTCATAGAATGATACATGTCTGTCCTACGATGTACATCCGCTGATCATAAACATGCCTCAGTCAGAACCCATGGGGGCCACAAATGGACCATGTATCCTCTGGAACCATTTCCCTTCGGCAATTCTCATTTCTTTTCTAGTCGAAACCATTTCCCTTCGACTTTTCATTTCTTTTCTTTTTCACTAGCCGAAACCATTTCCCTTTGGCTTTTCATTTCTTTTCTTGGATCATCCAAAAAACACAAAGTAAATGCACAGTAATCATGTTCATTGAAATAAAATATTCAAGATGCCCATATAAATTTACATATCTCAAAATCAAGAATTGGTAGCTAAATACCATAAATGTTGCTATACCCTCAATCTCAATACCATCACAACCTTAACAACATTCACAACTAAAAGTAAGTATCACTTTGATATCAATAACAAATAATGACTATTTCACATATAATAGACCTCCCTCATTAATTCACAAGTCAAATATCAGCATAGGATACCACCCAATTCAATATATTTCAATCAAAGCCTCCATAAATCAATCTCAACACCTCATAAAAGAAGTACAAGATTCTATATACTAAACAAGGTTAAGAAATCCACTTGCCTTAGCCAAAGACAATCAATCAAGTACTTGAGTCTTCCCCTTCTGAATAGAATTCGTCACACCACAATCTAGTCAAATAATAATCATAATAAGATTTTAAAACTAACACTTAAAGTAATGGTACGCACAATATAGGGATATGGTCGACTAAACAAAGGACCAAAAGAACTGGCAGAAGGGTGGCGGTATAGGGGACATACGTATACTCCTTATGTTAACTCCCTGGATAGAATCAATTTAATAACCACCACCAGTTTCTCAAAATCAACTTGTCACTTTCATTCCCAAACCAATAGTAATTAGAGAATATTATTAACATGTAAACTATCAATTGTGTTTCCTGACATCCCACCCAAACGTTAGAAATAACTTCTATAGTCCTTTCTTTCATTACAATATGCTTATTGCACCTTAGAGTCCTTTCTTTCCCTAATCACCCGATATATAAACATTAACATTATTTTAATGTAACTGTATAGTAATATATAATTTAATGGAAGTTGAGAAGGATCACCTGCAACAAATTGGATTCGTACTGTCGCCGCTCCAAAACCCTCCTCCCTTTCTCCTTTTTTTTCAATTAATTATGTAGAGAGAACCCTTCTACTAAATTTTTTAATATATATATATATACA
>JAOTQR010111670.1:0-25883 GCA_025774065.1 Solanum ossicruentum | reverse complement strand
AGAGGATCATTTAAACATTGGAGGATATATTGAGAGGATGTGTCTTGGAATTTAAAGGTAATTGGGATGATAACTTATCTCTTATTGAGTTTGCATATAATAACAGTTATCATTCTAGATCAAGATTGCTCCTAGGCGATGTAGATCACTGGTTGGCTGGTTTGTGGTAGGGGAAATGACATTATTAGGCCCAGATTTGGTTTTGGAGGCTATGGAAAAAATGAGAATGATAAGAGACATATTGAGAATGGATCAAAGCCGACAAAAGTCATATTCGGATCTGAGGAGGAGAGATCTTGAATTTTATGCGGGAGATTGGGTGTACCTCAAAGTTTCACATATGAAGGGTGTTGTTCATTTTGGCAAAAGGGTAAGTTGAGCCCAAGGTTTGTGGGTCCTTATAAAATTTTAAAAAGGGTTGGAAAGGTAGCTTATGAGTTTTAGTTGCCTAATGAGATGGAGTTGGTTCACCCTATTTTTCATGTATCGTTAAGGAAGTGCATTGGTGATGCAAGTTCTATAGTTCCATTGGATGCTATGAAGGTTGGAGAAATTTTGATTTATGAAGAAGTACCGGTCAAGAGGTTGAGAAATAAGGATGTGGCATCCGTCAAGGTACTTTGGAGGAACCAACATGTTGAGAGTACCAAATAGGAAGCTAAAGCAGACATGATGAAGAAATATCCCTAACATTTCCCAACTAATCAAGCCTAAGGTTTAGGTAATTTTATTCCTTGAGTCTAAATTCCTTATTCTATACCATTTTGTCACTGTTATAGTTATTAAGCATGTATAATTATTTTGATGTTACTTTATAATATTTGTATAAGTTTTGCATGAAAATAAGCTCTATTTTGCATTTTGACATGTTAAGCTCTTAGTCATTATTTCAGTTCATACTCATTCAAACTATTCTGGTCTTTTTCGAAGACGAACGATCCCAATGGGGAGATATTGTGATGTACTAGGTGTTTTTAAGCCTATATTTGCATGAAAAGATAATGATCAAGTGAATTTCTCTTGAGTTAAATAAAATTTAAAATGGAGGTTATCTTAGCGAATAACTTGGTTTAGTTTTGTGATTGTTGAAGTGATCTTGGAAGGACGGTTGGTTTATCCTTGGTATAATATTTTGGGGGCAATATTATGTGATGTTAAGACTAATGATGAAGTTTGGTTTGCGTTTGGAATTATTTGAATTGAAGGTAAATGTAAAGATTGCATAATTGACTTGTTTGGGAGTAGTTCTTTTGCCATTGTTGCATGGCTTGCGTGGGTAGGCTCTGGCATGCCCTTAGCATTTGAGACCATACTATGCCATGCCATGACACCATGGAAAAGGATAATGCTGCCATACCTAGGTCCTATGCCCACTCCTTTGTGTTTGGCTTCTTTCTTCTTTTTTAAAAGTGAGTCAAAAAGGCCCTTTGCACCATATGATTTCATGCCCTTTTCTCCACACGTTCTTGACCACTTTTTAGTGATTAAATGACCCTTATAACCCCCCAAAATAAGTATAAATAACCCCTTCCCCACTTAATATTTACATCACTCGTCAAAGAAACCAAATCTTCTAATCTACATTGCTCTCCCAAAACTCCCTCAACACTTAGGCTAAGTATTCTTCAAGATCTCCACCAAATCTCTTCATATTCTCAAGGCTAATCAAGCAAGGTATGTGGGTTTGATTCTTCGTTTCCTTTCAACCAAGAAGTCTTCTTCAGAAACTAAATTTTGAATTACAAATTTTTCAATCTTGATTTATGTATAATTATATACTAATTAATAGTTGCTTAAATTATGATTATTAATACATCTTATGATTATTTATACATATATATCAAGGTTTTAATTCAAGCATTTTAGATTTGCATTATTTAACCTAGTCTATATTTTTAAGTCTTAAATACCCAAATGAGTTATTATGATTTTATCCTAAATTATTCCTATGATTATTGTAACTTTGTATGTCAAATTCATGATTTTAAGGTTGTTGAACCAGTCCCCAAGCGTGATTTAAGTTGAGTCATGAACTTTGGATGGCTTTCATGGCATCAGATGAACTTATGATTTTGGACAATATGTGAATACAAGTATGAAATGATGTTGGGTGACTTAAGACCCATTCTGTTTTTGTTTTGAATCTTTTTAAGGAGCGATTCTAAGTACAAGTTTGAAAATGATTCTTTTGACAAGTTAAGACTTTCTGAAATAAATTAACTTTTGATTATTTCGGTTATGCATTATCCATTTATGTGGGATTTTTACTTAGCACCGAATGAGTTAGGAGTGGGACTCGACCTAAGGAGTCTTATATAAAGCTTCTAATCTCATGACTACGTGCCACCCTAGGAGATTTCGATTATGTCTTTTTTAGGCTTTCTGACTAGTGGATCCATCTTAGTATTTCCATTTCTAGAGTTATACCCTAGCAAGTTGACTCACTCTTTGGCCAGTATGGAGTATAACATCGGTATTCATATTATAGCTCATATGATTTTATCAGTTATGGTCTTATTCCCACACTTAGTTGCTTATGTGCTTCTGTATGCATTTTCATGGCATTACTTTACGCTTTACTTTGGAACTGAATATATTGTTTAAGCTTGGAGTTTGTCATATTGGGTAAGTATTCTTTGTCATTATATTTACTTGTTGCATTTGCATACCCGTATACTTAGTACATTCTAAAGTACTAACTATATTTTTGCCTACATACTATAATCATGTAGGGACAAACATCTATCTTATCCTCCTCTGCATGGCTAGATTGCTTGTGAAGACTTTGAGCTTTGGTGAGTTCCTATTCATCGGAAACAGAACCCTTATCTTCAAGCTTTGCCTTTGTTATTCAGATATTTGATGTACTTTCATTTTAACTTAGTATTGAGGGGCCTAGACTTGTAGTCTTAGCTCTATATATTGTCATTATTTAGAGGTGTGTCTGGACTATTACTACACTTGGTATATTTCAAACTATTTAACTTATGCTTATGATTACAAGTTGTCCCTTAGTTTCATTCCCCATATTTCATTGTTATATATTTGCCATATACTATATAAACCTATAATGTACAAATATGATTTAAGAGGCTTGTTTGGGGGCCTTTGGGTTCTCATTCGCCGTGTCACACCTAGATCCTAGGTTTGGGTCGTGACACTACTAACCCATCTCATAAGCCTTTTGAGCCTAAATCATTATCATAAGGATAGCTCCTAGACTTTAATATGCCTTTACTATAAGCCCATTATCATCTCATAATCTTTACTAGGTGGAGAACACACACCTTATTTAGTTTACAAGATTGGGGGAGTAGCAGAGATGTGAACATATGTGGGACACTACTACTGGTTGCATTAAAAAGTAGCTGCCGATGTATTAGTGGTGTTAAGAGGGACTTCTAGTGGCCGGCAGGTTATTAGGGGTCGAATAGATCCGAAAAGAGGAAAAAATGGAGTCTTTGTCTAAAGAAATGCGTTGAGTTCAGAAAAAGTGAAAGCTAAGAAGATTGTTTATACGAAATGGTTGGAGTGTCGGGATAAGGATGAAAAGTGACGATTGAAGGAGATTTATAAGAAAGCAAAGATAGAAGTGAAGATGGCGGTGACAATTGCTAAGATAGCAGCACTTGAGCAACTATATGTGGAGCGACGTGATAAAGGGGGAACAAAAGATTGTATAGGCTCACTAAAGAGAGAGAAAGGAAAGCTCGTGACTTGGATCAAGTGAAGTGTATCAGGGATAGAGCGTGAGGTGTTGGTGGATAAGACTTCCATTAAGCTAAGGTGGCAAACCTACTCTAATAAACACTTAAATGAAAAAGGAGATAGAGATATTGAGCTGGGTGAGTTGGCACACTCGGAAAGTCATTATGATTTTGGAGTTGCAGGTGGTTTAGAGTTGAGGAGGTTAGACGGGCTATTAGTAGGATGAAAAGAGGCAGTGTGATCGGACCCGATGAGATTCCAGTAGAGTTTTGGAAGTACATGCTCAAGGATGGCATGGAGAAGTTGACTAGACTATACAATGTTATTATAAGGACTGCCAAGATGCCCGATGAATGGAGAAGGAGTACCATGGTTCCATTGTACAAGAAAAAGGGGGATATTCAAAAATGTAACAATTACAAGGGTATCAAGCTGCTAAGTCACACTATGAATTTCTAGGAGAGAGTGGTGGAGATGAGGGTGAGAAAAGTAGTGTCTATCTCAGAGAATTAGTTTGAATTTATGTCGGGGCGGTCGACTACTGAAGCAGTTCATCTTATTTGGAAATAAGTAAAGAAATATAGGGAAAGAATGAAGGACCTTCATATAGTGTTTACTGATCTCGAGTGAGACTCGGGCTAACGTTAATGATAGATTAGAGGTCTGGAGACATATTTTGGAGTCTAAAGGGTTCAAACTGAGTAAGACCAAAATTGAGTACTTGGAGTGCAAAGTCTTGCGGGGGATAAAACAGACATTGATGTGAGACTTGCTACTCAACCTATTCCCAAGAGAAAGAAATTTTAAGTATCTTAGGTCCATCATCCAGAGTAGTGGCAATATGGATGATGACATCACACACTGCATTGGGGCATCATGGACAAAATGGAGGCTTGCCTCGGGAGTATTGTGTGATAAGAAGATACCACCTAAACTCAAAGGTAAGTTTCACAGGATGGTGGTTAGACCGTCCTTGCTGTATGGGATGGAATGTTGGCCTATAAAATAACTTACATATTCTGAAGTGCAGGTCGCGAATATGAGGATGTTGAGATGGATGTGTGGACTTACCAGACTGATAAGATTAGGAACGAGACCATTCAGGAGTAGCTAGAGGTGGTCCCTGTGGCTAACAAGATGAGGGAAGCGAGACTGCGATGGTTTGGAAATGTGCAGAAGAGAAGTACCGAGGCTCCTGTTAGCAGGTGCGAGAGGTTAGATTTAGGAGTTACACGGAGGGGTAAAAATAGACCGAAGAAGTATTGTAGGGAGTTGATCAGGCAAGATATGGTAAAACTTGATCTCACCGAGGACATGACCTTAGATAGGAAGGAGTCGAGGTTGCGAATTAGAGTAATAGGTTAATAAGTTAGTAGGGTTAGGTTGATATCTGGCTATGAGGTATAGTATGGTAGTAGATTTATTCATGTCTTTATATCTTGTCTTTCCACTATTCTCCTTATATATATGTTAATTTTATCATATTTGCATACCATCATGTGTTTTAGTTACTAATCTCACTCTATATTTATTTTTCTTTCTTCCTTGTCTTTCATATCTAGTTTATTCTGCTTATGGATTTTTTAGACAAGGGTTCCTAGGAAACAACCTCTCTACCTCCATGAGGTAGTGGTAAGGTCTGCGTACATTTTACCCTCCCCAGACACCACTTGTGGAATTCCACTAAGTATGTTGTTGTTCTAAGCATCATAAGACTAGTCCCATTGGACACATAAATATGAGTACAATCATGATATCACAAGGAGGGCTTTACATTGATACATAACTTTCATAGGATTTTATCAAATTGCACAGCATACTTGATATACTTCACCCTTCATCACATTCATGAACTAGTAAACATATAGTGAAACATTTCTATCATACATAAGAAACAACATTACACCCTCACCATTTGAAATCATTCATCGCTAGAAAACTCAATATGACATTTGGGTGGGCTAATGCGTATAACTTTAAATCATGTAAGTTAAGAGGATTATGCATAAATTTAATGAAAATCACTAATTTAGATCATTCTTAGATCACCAACCACAAACATACATGTCATCTTTCAACATTAGACATAGAATCATGCAATTTATCTCATAAAATTATCAATTCCATCACAACATCATAATACCATAACCTCCATAACTTTGAATCTCATAAATAACATCATAATTGAAAACTGTTAAAATCAACATATGCAATTTCATGTAATAAATGAAGAATTTTAACATAATCGATGCTTAATAGATGAATTAGGAAGAACTCATATGAAATCACAATTAAAACTTGAAGGACTTAGTAAATAAGATTTTGGGACATCATGGGTGAAAGAGCCCATGAATGAAGAAACCCACATACTTTTTAGACCTTGAAACTTGAGGAAGAATACTTAAAGAGCTTTGAGAAGTCCTTTTGAAGCTTTGTCTCCAATGGAGATTACTTGGTCTTCAAGAAATTACAGAGAACTTGATGGAGGAATTTAGAGAGAGACTTGAGAGGATTTGGGGGTGTTTAAAGAGAGGATTAGGTCTAAAAATAAAAGAGTTTTCGTGAATTCATATATATAAAGATGTTGGGATAGGTCACAACTAACTTTTAAGCCAAGAAATGAAACTCAAAAATTTTTGAACTACTCGCAAACCTTACTGATTGGTGTAATTTCATCAAAAAATTATTTTCTGACACGAGCGACCTAGAAATCAAAGGTGACCCCTTTCCTATATAATTTTTCCTCCTAAAAAAGAATATGAATTCAGATTCGTAAAATAACACATAACTTCTAAGATATTCAAGAAATATATCATGGGGTCTTTTTGACTTACGTCAAGGGGTATTACACATATGTTTTATTTTATTCTAGGATAAACATTTTTCAGTCTGAGTCATTCATTTTGCATTTTCTCCTGGGACAAACACATCCTAGTGTGATATAGTTTTTTTTTCTCCAAGGATAAAAATTTCCTATTGTGAGACATTTATTTATTATTTTCTCATGGGATAAACATTTCCTAGTCTGAGAGATTTATTTTTACTTTCTCCTACATAAACACTTTCTAGTCTGAGACAGTTTTTTTCTCTCCTAGGATAAGTATTTTCTAGTGTGACATTTATTTATCATTTTCTCCGAGGATAAATACTTCCTAGCTTAAGACATTTATTTTGCATTTTCTCCTAGGATAAATATCTCCTAGTCTTAGACATTTATTTTGCATTTTCTCCTTGGACAAACACTTCCTAGTCTTAGACTTTTTTTATTTTTTTTCTCTAGGATAATACTTTCTAGTCTGGATTAATTTTTTTGAAATTTATAATCACATATAATTCACAAAATTTTTCCAGTGAAAATAGAGAAAATATTTTGTTTAGACTTTTGTTTGTGGTGGTTCGTTGATATCTTCAAGTAAAACATGAATTTGAAATCTAGAAGCAAAGTTTGATTCTTTCTAGAACATTCAATCTCCATGATGGCCAGTATCATCTTCTTCAATGCATATAGCGGCGTAACTTCTTGATATCGACTTATGTTCAACTATTGATTAAGAAATTAAGTATTGAAGAACACTTTCAAGTTATCATTTAAAAGTGTGTCGAAAGCTGGTTCCAAGATACATGTTCAAGCGTCAAATTTTAACTTCAAGATCAAGGTACCCATTAGAAAAAAGCGAGATGATAACTAAAGGTACAAAGAAGACTTGAAACGTGAAGACAAAGTAAAGTTGTGTTTTTCCTTTTTTTTTTTAATAATAACGGGAGCCATGAACTAGAATTTCATCAGGACACCACTTAATTCCCAATTGAATCTTCTATCGTTGTACCCATTTGAACTATAATGACCTAATTCTCTTATAAATCGAGATGTGTAGGTTATCCAAAATCAGGACTCGGTCGCATCATATCTGTTTTTTTCATAAAAGAGTTAGGTCAAAACTTGTCATGTTTCTACTTCTTTGTTCGAAAATTTTTTGTGTTTCCAGTCAAAGATGGGCAAACTATAGACACATAAATTTTGATCAAACATGAGATTTTGCACTAATTTTTAGTTATTAAATATTTTTTTATCTAAATTAAATATTTTAATTTTACTTATTTTTGATAAGTTTATTTTGAAATATTTGAAAAATTAAGTAAAATAGCGTCACACTTTATTGCAAGTTTTGTTTAAAAAAATTACAAAAACTATATGTTTCTTTTAGTTTTGATATTAATAAATAAGTTAGTAGTGTTAGTATTTTCTTAGTTATATTTTAGTTTATCTAGTGAACTTTTTTTTTTATTTTCACAGGCTGATGGAAATAAAGATGTAAATTTTTTGGCATTGGGGTATGATGGAATAAAGCAAAATGACTCTTTAAACTGTCTGCGCTTCTTTCAATTGTGAAGTAGCAGTTAGTCAATGCAACTTTCGACGCTAATCATGGGTCATCCGGAAACAGTCGATCTATGTTTTAAACATAGGGGTCAGGCTGCGTACATCCGACCCCCCTTTATCCCGCAATGGGCGGGAGCCTTTGAGGTAATGAGGTAATGTTGTTTAGTAAACTTTTTGTTTTTGTTATATATTTTTGTTAATTTAAACTAGTCTCCTAATATGTTTTATATTTTATTTTCTTTCAAGATTAAAACAAAAAAGGAGGAACGTACCCACTACCCCACTCATCTACAATTCTACATTATCTCACCTTACTACTCCCACTAACCCAACTCATGACACCACTCTTCCTCACATACACTATATACGCACAATAAAAGAAAAAAAAAAAAGAAACAAACATTTTCTTCTTTCCAGCAATACACAAAACACAATCAAACTGGATTTAGAGAAAAATACTTACACGCACAACTTAAAAAAAACAAAGACAAAGTTTAAGATTGACTTTTGTTGTTCCAAGTTTGTGGCTCATAATTGTAATCGTTTTCTTCTCATGAATTAATAATCACTAAAGGTAATATTTAGTTTTTTTAATTGTATGATTTGATGTCATAATTATATAAGATATGCTTTCAATTTTATAAAGTTGTTCAAATTTTATGTGTTTAACTTTGACATTATAATATGAAATAGGTTGAGAATTTTTAAATCATTAAATTTGATAAAATTGATATAACATATGATTATTTCTTGCATGCTTATGTCCAATTTTTACCTTGTTATTGATTAAAAATATGAAAAATCAAGTCTAAGCTATGTGACTAATAGATATCTGAATGAGATTTAATTTCGATAAATTAAATTATTTTTCCACTTTATGTGTTTAATAATATTTTTTAGAAAATAAAATGAAGCAAAATAAAATCTGCACATTTATTTTCGCATTTCTTTTGAGTGATAAATTTTATTCAGAATATTAAACTAATAAATTTATGTTAATCTATGTAATTAATATTGGATTTTTGAATTATGCCTTTAGTGAGTCGCAACAATTAACTTTGAATTAATTCTTTTTGAAGTTCTTCGGCTTTGTAAAAAGTGATGGAGTCTAAATTATTTTTGTTATTATATTTTTTAAATTGAATTTAGGAGCATGATTAAGGCGAAAATAATAATAGACAAATTATATGATTTAAAGAGCATTATGCAAATTTTAGGCGCAACATATAAAATAATAATTTGTGACAAGATTAAAAAGTACTACTATCAATACACAACATACTAAAAAAATAAGATAGTTTAAACGAGTTCTAAATAAATCCAAAAAAGTCAGATAATAAGCATTTCCATAAAACTTTAAGTATAATAATATTAAAAATCAAATTAAGCCATAATAAATAAATAAAGAGACTGTGTTGGAACCATAAAGCTCGAGTGGTGCCTACACCTTCCTTTCAGTCAATAGAATCCCTTACCGAACTTTCAAGCTCGTAGACCAATAAAATAAAGAGTCAACTTAATCTCTTTTGATTAGGGATTTAAATAGACCTAAATAATATCCCTTTTGATAATGCCACTTTAATTGGAAAAACTCTATTTTCCAAAACTCATGTTTGTTCACTTTTTTAGAGCGTAGGCGGTGAAAAAACTGGGGTGTGAAAATTTCTACAGGTTCATGATGACTAATGTAGGTTATTATAATTATGATCTCAATTGATGATTTCTATTGCAAATATGCATGAATTTTATTGAATTGCATATTTTAAAGTTGATTTGAAGTTAAACCAATACCATGTCCCCTAGTCTATGATGAATGATGATAAAAATGATAAGGACTTCTTTCAAAGTTTATGAAAAGTTATTTTAATGATGTTTTATGAAGTCCCTCGAATGATAAATGAATGGTGAATGATTTTGGGTGAAAGGACAATTCACACCTGTTAATGATGGATCCTTCTTATGAAAGAACAATTGTCACTTGAATGGATCATAAAGGATTTTAATGAGCTACTACTATTATAATGAAATTATGTTTTAAAGTTTATGAATACACACACACACACACAAAAGATTATGTTTACAAATATTTCATGGGATTTGACATAGCACTGAATGGGTCTCGAGGTGGGGTTTGGTAAGGAAATTCTAGTAGCAATCTCTTGCCTCATTGACTATGTATCACCATAGGAACCACTGTAGGCTTGGCTAATAGATCTGCCTTTAGCCCCTTGACTATTGACTATTGCACGGAGTTCTATATTGGCAAGTAATCTCTCTGTAATGACCTGATCTAGGGCCTAGTCATCACATGGCGAATGAGATTTCTGAAGACACCTCACCCAAGCCATCTTTAATATCTCAAGCATTCATAGGCAAAAATTAAACATTTGCAGAATAAAATGGGGAAAAAGGTCTATGGGGCCATATTATGACAATGAAGCAACATTAAAAATAAAACATCACCATTTGTCCATAAAGAATACCAACTATAAATCATAGATGGACGAAATTGGTGACAGTCAGTTCCATCAAATAGAAAATACTTCATACATGAAGAACATGCAAAAAGCCTCAAAAGGCCATCATATAATAGTGTCTGAAATATATAGCAAGAATAAAAATGGTAGAGACATAAACTAAGGGCTCACCACAACAAATGCACTAGCCTTGAACACCGTAAAATAAGTTGCGAGCCGATGGAGGAGTACTTGTCCCTACACGGATAAATCAGGTAGAAAAATATGCATTAGTATTTCTAGAATGTACTAAGTATGTGAGATTCAATGCGAACATGAAATGTAATATCATCATTCATAAGTAATATATATATATAGGAATATCGCTTTATATGAATAATAATTAGCGCATCAAAGATCACATGTGATGGAACTATATCGTAGAGTCATAAGCATGTGGGAGTGGACCTTAACCTACTTATAAGATCATATGAGCTGCTACATGGAATCCAACATAACTCTATGTTGGAATGGACACCCTTGTCGAGTGGAACTTCATCACTTTTCATTCATCTTTATATAACATAAATGGCCTACCTGGATCCACTAGCTTAGCCTACATGAGCTCTTATGGTAGCATGTAGTTATGGAACGATGATATTCATCTCTAACGGGTCATGCCTCAACTAAGGGGATAAGTCTTAGTCTCAAAGTCCTCTCGGTGCTAAGTCATTCCACAAAATCTTTAACACATATACTTGGTCAAGTTATGACACTTATAATCATATGTAGCAATCTTTAAAGTAGCTCAAATTTAAGGAACCACCAATTGAGAATTGACCTTTCATCTTGGGGACAATCTTAAACATCTTTAGGGCTATTGACAATATGCTTATATCTTTGAAAAATCATAACTTTAAAACATAGTCTTAGTTCCCTAATCACATCATAAATCATGCAAAACTTTACTTGAAAGGGTTATGAAAATATGCTTATTAAAAACATATAAAACATCCCACACTTCATCATCAATAATACTCATCAGGGTTCGTCATCAATAACTTAAATTCATGTAAATACTTAGTAAAACATCATAGGCTATCATGGAAATCATTTAATAACATAAAGTATCATAAAATCATCATTAGCATGCATACTAACTTGAAGGGACTTAAAGAAAAGATAAAAGATATTATGGACTTTGTGGGTGAAAGGAGACCCACAAATTAAACTCACAAACCTTTGTAAGCTTTTGGAAGAACGAATTTGCTATTGAAAAAAAGGACCCATTGAAACTCTAGGCCCCTTAGCTTGTTCTTCTTCTCTAGGAAGTATTTCTTTGCCTTAGAAATTTAAGAATAGGAGAATGAGAGAATGAATAAGGTTCCTAGGACTTTAAAGTCTGATTTAGGGCCTTTAGGATGCCAAAAATGACATAATATAGGATTAAGATTTGCAAAAATGCTAAAATTGCCCTTCATTAAATCTGTCAAAATGAATCCACGAAAGCCCAATTGTGGATGGTTGTTAAACCACAGACCGTAATCCTGTCCGTCCTGTTCTCATTTTCGAATCTTCGGAAAATATTTTATCGACCCAAACCACAAAACCCTTTTCCATGAGCCATTTTTTGACTTACGGGTCATGGTTGAACTCGTAGAGACCATCCACACGTAGTCAAATTTCTTTCTTTTCTGGACATCATCTACGAAAGGTTAATATGGGACATACAATGGTCTATGGACCTTGTTGTTAATCGTAGGTCACTTTCTAGAAAGTTCAAATTCTCTTCATTTCTGATACCCTCAACTACGACCCTACCTATAGATTGTCAATCATTTCACAAGCCATCAGTAGCTACATGGGTTATCCCATAATTGGAAAATTTTTCCTTTTCTTGAAACTCATGTTTAAGAGACCGACATACGAGCCATCATCCTACTTACAGGTTATACATAGGCTTCATGAACTGACTCCTAGGTCAATTTTCAGTCCAACGTTTCTTCACTTCTAGGCTCCTATATTGAGGGTCTTTACAATATCTCCCCCTTGGTAATGTTCATCCCCGAATATACTTAAGGCAGGCTCTAAAGAGTTAGAGTTAATCAATCGCTAAGAACTTAGTATGCATGCAAGAATACATGCTAAATATCATTTCATGAAATTTTCAAAATCCACATTCAAAATATGTCTCAAAACAGTCTATAAACATAAAAATGAGTGTATGCATCATGAAATACTAAAACACAAGCAATTTGAGGTTTTAGGGAAGAATATCTTAACACCTTAGGTTTTAGTAGAGTGGAGAATACATATGGTTGATGCTTCATCATATCTGCTTCTGCTTTCCATGTACCACCCTCAACTTGTTGATTTCTCCAAAGTATTTTAATGGATGTGTAATGCACCAGGTGTTTTTAAGCCTATACGTGCATGAAAAGATAATGTTCAAGTGAATTCCTACTGAGTTAACTAAAATTTGAAATGAATGTTATCTTAGCGATTAGCTTGGTTTAGTTATGTGATTGTTGAGGTGATCTTGGAAGGGCAGTTGGTTTATCCTTGGTATAATATTTTTGGGGGCAATGTTATGTGAAGATAAGACAAAAGATGAAGCTTAGTTTGCGTTTGAAATTATTTGAAATGAAGGTATATGTGAAGGTTGTGTAATTGACTTGTTTGAGAGTAATGCTTTTGTCATTGTTGCATGGCTTGCATGAGCAGCCTTTGGAACACCCTTAGCATGACTAGAGACCATACCATGCCATGCCATGGCACAATGGGAAAGGATAATACTGCCATACTTAGGTCCCATGCCCACTTCCCTGTGTTTGGCATCTTTTTTCTTTTTCAAAGTGAGTCAAAAAGTCCCTTTGCACCACATGATTTCACTCCCTTTTCCCCATACGTTTTGACCATTTTTAGTGATTAAATGACCCTTATGACCCCCCAAAATTAGTATAAGTAGCTCCCCTTTACTTAGTCTCTACATCAGTCTTCAAAGAAACGAAATCCCCTAATATAAATTGCTCTCCAAAAACTCTCTCAATACTTAGGCAAAGTATTCTTCAAGATCTCCACCAAATCTCTTCATCTTCTCAAGGCTAATCAAGCACTAGAATATCAAACCATGAACGAAGAAAAGCATGAGAGAAAAACATATTGGCTAGCACTTGTGAGACCTCAATCCTTGGCTGGAGGGGACACCAAAGGCCTCTGCCCTTCCATCCCTTGGATAGACAGAGAGGGAGGGCAGAGCTTTCAGTTTTTTTATGTTGTCGAAGAGTTGAACAATGGTTTTTTTGATAAAGGTATGTGGGTTTGATTCTTGGTTTCCTTTCAACCAAGAAGTCCTCTTCGAAAAACTAAATTTAGAATTACGAATCTTTGATTTATGTATAATAGCATACTAATTGATATTTGATTAATTTATGATTATTCATATATTTCATGAGTATTTATGAATAAATATCAAGGCTTTACATAATTTAATTCAAGCATTTCAGATTTACTATATTTAAGCTAAACTATATTTTCAAGTCTTAGATCCACAAATGAGTTATTATGATTTTATCCTAAAAATGTTCCTATGAATATTGTAACTTTGTTTTAATAAAAAACTTGTGATTTTAAGGTTATTGAACCAGTTCCCAACGTGATTTAAGTTGAGTTATGAACTTTGGATATTTTACTTTCATGGCATAACATGAACTTATGATTTTGGACAAGAATAAGTAAATACAAGTATGAAATGATATTGGGTGTCTTAAAACCCATTCAGTTTCATTTTGGAATCTTTGTTAAGGAACTGTTCTAAGTACAAGTTTGAATATGATTTATTTTACAAGTTATGACTTTTCAAACTAAATTAAGTTTTGATTATTTCTAATATGCATTGTCCATTTCCGTGGGACTTAGACTTATCACCAAATGAGTTAGGAGTGGGACTCGAATAAAGGGGTCTGATATAAAGCTTCTAATCTCATAATTGCGAGCCACTGTAGAATATTTTGATTATACCTTTTTAGTCTTTCTAACTAGTGGATCCATTTAGTATTTTCGTTTCTGGAGTTATACCCTAGCAAGTTGACTCACTCTTTCGCCGGTGTGGAATATGACATTGGTATTCCATATTATAGCTTGTGTGGTTTTGCCAGTTATGGTCTTATTTCCACACTTATTTGCTTATGTGCTTCTCTATGCATTTTCATGGCATTATTTTACACTTTACTTTGGAATTGAATATATTGTTTAAGCTTGGAGTTTGTCATATTGGGTAAGTATTCTTTGTCATTATATTTACTTGTTACATTGCATTCTAAAGTACTAACCACATTTTTCCTACATGCTATAATCATGTAGGGGCAGACGATCTGCCTTATCCTCCTCCGCATGGCTAGATTGCTCATAAGGACTTTAAGCTTTGGTAAGTTTCCATTCATCGGGAACAAAACCCTTATCTTCAAGCATTTCCTTTGTCATTCAGATATTTGATGTACTTGCATTTTGGATTAGTATTGAAAAGCCTAGACTTGTATTCTTGGCTCTGTTTATTGCCATTGTTTAGAGGTGTGTCTGAACTATTGCTACACTTAGTATGTTTTGAACTATTTAGCTTATGCTTCCACTTATGATTACAAGTTATCCCTTAGTCCCATTCCCCATATTTCATTGTAATCTATTTGCCATTTACCATTTAAACCTATAATGTGTAATTATGATTTAAGAGGCTTGTTTGGGAGCCTACGGGTTCTCATTCGCCATGTCACACCTAGGCCCTAGGTTTGTGTCGTGAAAGGATGCAACTTCTTTGTTCCTTAGCTTTTTCACTTGCCTATCTAGAATCTAAACCTGTACTTCTTTATAAATCAAGTTTTCTACAATTTTTACATCTTCTAAAGGAACTATAGAGTTTGGATAACCTATTAACTTCCGCAACCAGATGCACTTATGCCACTTTTCTCACTCTTTTCACCACATTGTAAAGCCCTACATACTTAGGGCTCAATTAATGTCACGATCCAAGTCTAGAGTCTAGACGTAACACGGCGAATGGAAAACCCGAAGGAACCCCAAACAAGCCTCTTAGCATATCAATCAGACAACCTTGGTCGCGAAAGCAAAATAACAACAACGAAAGATATAAATAAAGGATATGGGGCTAAGGGAAATCATTCGTAGTCATACAACATTTCAAGAGTCAAGCTCATAGCATAATTATATATTAGTATCCAATAACATCTCTAACAGGGATTAGAGCGGGGGCTAGGACACTCTTTGGGCTCACCCTCATAATATCAAGTGTTCAACATGAATAAGTCCCAACATAGCAAAAGTACTAAAGATAGTGTCCTTGAACTTGAGGACTCACCAAAGCTTAACTCCAAACCCCCAAACTAGCCACATGGAGAATGATCAAGAGGTGCTCCAGTCCTTACATGATAACATCATACACACATAGAGTATGCATTAGTACGTTTGAATGTACTAAGTATGTAGGATGCAATGCAACAATACATAAGTCAATATAGTCAAAATGCATAATCATAAGCAATGAATAAGTATAATATCAATATGGCATGTATGATCAATGCTTGAAGTAAAACATGCTTGTAAATCATATAACTTGCAAAATATATATTACATGTCACCCTCTTGGAAAGTGATTGAGGAATCCACCCCTCAACAAGGTGATTGGGCACGTCACCCCCAACAAGGTGGTCGAGGTATCCACCCCCCGACATGATGATAGGGCATATCACCCCCCTCCCAACAAGGTGGTCGAGTTATCTACTCCCCAACATGGTGATTGGGCATGTCACCCCCCAACAAGGTGGTTGAGGCATGTCACTCCCTCAACAAGGTGATTGGGCATGTCACCTCCCAACAAGGTGTGGTCTACTTGCAACACCATAGATACTTTTTATAAATCCAATGCATACATGCTAGCCCTTAATCATCATAAAGTCACTTGTCTTATAAACCATGTACTAGATCGTCAATAATTTGAGAATCCTTGTCAAGACATTTTATCTAACAATTGTGGTGGGTCTATAAGTCTATTTCAAAATCATGCAATTCAAGAGTGAAATAATATGAGAAAACTCAAGGTAAATCAACCCGCCCATAGATAGTACAACCCTCATGTAGTATACCTTGAAATCCATCGTCAAATCTCATAATAGATCATAGATTCACAGCTCAAAACATACATAGTCTCAATAGACAAAAATCGCTTCATAATATAAGCTTGAAATAGACACACATGCATAATCAATCAACATTTCATAAAACTCCAACATAATTTATAATCAAAATCCATGATAAGAGAGACCCATAGATGGTACCACTTGAAAACATGTAATTTTCTTAAAAAGGAAGATTTGGGCTCCATAAGTGAAAGGACCCAATGGATGAAACCCACACACCTCAAACTTGGATTTTCTTGAGTTGAGCTTGAAGAGAACTTGGAGTTTGAAGAGAATCCTTGAGTTCCAAAGTTAGGCATGAAATCCTTGAAATTTGAATGAGATATTTAGTTAAGTCTTGAGAGGTTTTTGAGAGGGTCTTAAGTGATATGACTTTAAAAATGGCTAAGTAAATGTGGTTTCATGCATAAGTGGGCCTGGGGTTATGACCCCGATGCCCTTGGGCCGAAATAGAAAAATAGGGGAAAAACTGCACTAGTGATGGTTCCTTCAACACTGATCTGTGCCCCTAGCGTGTCATGGCCAGGGCGTGGATGGCCATCGAAAATCAAATTTTTGCGGAAATTATTTTCGCTAAGGGTCCTCTAAAATCCGAGATATACCCATTTCTCACTCAATTTGCTCCCTAATCAACAATATAAAGTCAGATTTTCGATATCACACACGAATTTTGAGATATATGAAAATTACGATTATTGACATTTCTGAAGCACATTTTGGGGGCATTTCAATGTCTCCCCCTTGGGAACGTTCATCCCCGAATGTCAAAGAAACATGCCTAAGAGAAGTAATCACGAAGATTTCAACTCAACATGAATGTAACAAATGCATTTAAATATTATTTTCAAAAACCTCATCATGAATGTCAAAAATCACCATAAACTTGTAACCATGAACATGAATGCATGCAAAATGACATAAGAGTTGAAACTTAAGACTTGAAATCATACAGGGGAGTCAAAGTGTTACCTTCGGCTTGAGTAGAGTGGCAGAGATACGAATATCGCTTTCTCATGTTCGCCTCGGCATCCCACGTGGCACTTTCCACTTGTTGGTTCCTCCAAAGGACCTTGACGGAAGCTACATCTTTATTTCTCAACCTCTTCACTTGTCTATCCAAGATCTTCACCGAGACCTCCTTATAGGTCAAATTATCTTCTACAACTCCCACATCATCCAAGGGCCTATGGCACTTGGGTCACCCACACACTTTCTTAACATAGACACATGGATGACCGGATGAACCATATTCATCTCCATGGGCAACTCCAACTCATATGTAACCTTACCCACTCTTCTTGAAACATTATAGGGACCAACAAACCTTGGACTTAATTTCCCTTTCTTGCAAATCAGATCACACCCTTCATAAGTGAGACTTTCAAGTAAACCCAATCATCAACCTTAAACTCAAGATCTCTTCTCCTCACATCGAATTAGGATTGTTGTCTACTTTAGGCTATTTTCAATCTTTCCTTTATCAACCTCACCTTCTCCAAGGCCTCTATGACCAAATTTGGACCTAGCAAAGCCATTTCCCCCACTTCAAACCACCCAACCAGTGATCTACAACACCTACCATAAAGAGCTTCAAAGGGAGCCATACCAATTTTTGAGTGGTAGCTATTGTTGTAAGCAAACTCAATGAGTGGAAGATGTTCATTCCAACTACCCTTAAACTCTAAAACACAAGCTATAGGCATATCCTCAAAATTTTAGATAGTCCTCTCGGCTTGACTATCCGTTTGAGGATGAAAAGTCGTGCTAAACTTAACCTTGGTACCAGGACTTCTTTGGAAGGACCTCCAAAAGTGAGAAGTGAATTGAGCACCACGATCCGAAATGATAGACAAGTGCACCCCTTGCAATCTAACCAATTCATGTATATAAAACTTGGCATAATCTTCAGCACTATAAGTAGTTTTGATCAGTAAGAAGTGAGCCAACTTTGTCACTCTATTCACAACAACCCAAATAGAGTCAAAATATTTCCTAGTCTTAGGCACCAACCACAAAATCCATGTTGATCTCCTCCCATTTACAAGTAGGAATCTCTATATCTTGGGCTAGGACACCCGACCTTTGATGTTCGACCTTCACTTGTTGGTAATTGTGGCATCCGGATATGAACTTAGGCATTGTCTCTCTTCATACCATCCCACCAATACACCTCCCTCAAACCTTTATATATCTTTGTAGAATCAGGGTGAATGGAATAGGCCGAGTTATGGGCATCCTTCAAGATCAATTCTCTCAAATCAACCACATTTGGTGCACACAATCTACATTGGTACCTAAGGGCACCATCCCCCTTTCCCTTGGGAGAAAACCTCTACTTTACCATCTCTCACTAAGGTCTTCAACTCTAGCAAGGCCGGGTCAAGATCTTGTTTTTCCTTTACCTCCTCAATCAAGGAAGACTTAAAACCATCAACAACCACTACACCACTATTCTTCATCCAACCTAACCCCCAACCTAGCCAACTGGTGAACCTCTCTAGCCACCTCCTTGACACCATCATCAACATGAGCTAGACTACCCATAGACACCCTACTTAAGGCATCAACCACAACATTAACTTTCCCGGGTGATAATGCACACACATATAATAATATTTAAGGAGATCTACGAACCTTCTTTATCTCAAGTTAATATCTTTTTGTGTGAATACATATTGGAGACTCTTATGGTCAGTAAACACATCAACATGAACCCATAAGCAGTGACACCAAATTTTCAAAGCAAATAACACGATCGCCAATTCAAGATCATGGGTGGGATAATTCTTCTCATGCACCTTAAGTTGTCTAGAGGCATATGCTATCACCTTACCACTTTGCATCAAAATACACCCCAACCCAATTCTTGAGGCATCACAATATACAACAAATCCTTCCAACCCTTCAAGTTGTTACAAGATAGGAGCAGAGAGAAGCTTATTTTTGAAACTTTGGAAACTCTTCTCACATTCATCGATCCACACAAATTTTTCCTTCTTTTGTGTCAACTTAGTCATAAGAGAAGAAATAGAAGAGAAGCCATTCACAAACTTCCGGTAATAACCTGCCAAACCCAAGAAACTTCTAATATCGGATGGAGTCAAAGGTCTAGGCCAATTTCTAATCACCTCCATCTTCTTAGGATCCACCTTAATGCCTTCAGCTGACACCACATGCCCTAGAAAAGCAACCTATTTCAACCAAAACTCACATTTTTTATATTTAGGATTCAACCTCTCCTCCTTCAAGATTTGCAACATCCTCCTTAAGTGATTCACATGCTCCTCTTCACTATGAGAATAAATCAAGATATCATCAATAAAAACCACCATAAACAAGTCAAGGTAGGATTTAAAGACCCTATTCATGAGATACATAAATATAGTTGGTGCATTAGTCAACCCAAAGGACATAACCATAAACTCAAAGTGTCCATACCTAGTCCGGAAAGACGTCTTGGGAATGTCACACTCCCTCACTTTTACTTGGTGGTATCCGAACCGAAGATCAATCTTAGAAAAGTGACTAGTCCCTTGAAGTTGATCAAAAAGGTCATCAATCCTTGGTATAGGGTACTTGTTTTTTATGGTGACTCTATTAAGTTGCTAGTAATCAATGCATATGCTAAGAGAACCATCCTTTTTCTTCACAAACAATACTAGTACACCCCAAGGTGACTTACAAGGCCTTATAAAATCCTTCTCCAACAAATTCCTCAATTGCTCCTTCAACTCCGCCGGGCCATACGGTAAGGGGGGAATAGAAATGGGTTGAGTATCGGAAGGAGGTCAATACCAAAATTGATTTCTCTTTCGTGAGGATCACTAGGAAGCTCATCGGGAAAGACATCAAGAAACTCACTAACCAAGGGAACCGACTCAATAGGAAGGACTTCGGACTCAACATCCCTAACCCTCACAAGATGATAGAGACAACCCTTAGAAATCAACTTTTGGTCTTTAAGGCAAGAAATGAATCTACCCTTGACCACAACAACACAACTTTCCCACTCAAGGACGGGCTCACAAGGGAATTGGAATTTAACCCTACGGCTTTTATGATCAATAGAAGCATAATATGCATGCTACCAATTCATCCAAAGAATGACATCAAAATCTACCATATCTAACTCAACAAAATCACAAGGCAAGATTTTGTTCAATATGAACATAGGACAATTTCTATAGACTCTTTTAGCATCAATGGACTCACCAACGTGGGTAGAAACTTCATAAGGTTCACAAAATAATTCGGGAATAACATGAGCTTTCTGGCAACAAAAGGAGTAATAAAAGAAAGAGTGGCACCCGGGTCTATCAATTCATACACATCAAAATCAAAAATCTATAACATACCGATGACGATATTAGGCATCTTATACATCCCTTGTCTCCCTTGAAGAGCATAAAATCTATTTTTCCTTAGAGCACCCCCTTGTTGGCATCCTCGCCCCTTTTGACCCATATTTGCACCTTGGCCTTGTGGACGATGATCTCTACTTTTATTTTGAGCACGAGGACAATCAATCACCTTGTAACCTACTTCACCACAACCATAGAAAACATTAGAGTTCTTCAAACATGGGCCATTATGGCTCCTACCATATATTTGGCATATATCATTAGGCACCCCACCACCATGTTGGAATCTTTGGTTGTCATTAGAAAACCTTCTATTAGGAGCATTGGAATACCCTTGCCTTGAAACTCGTGGCCTTGAGGAAACCATCTACCCTTGGAATTTTGGAATCCACCTTCAAAATAAGCCCTCTTATAGTCACCACTCCTTCTCTTTCTAAGCTTTTCCCCCTCTAGTTGTTCGGCATATGTCATGAGGCGGGACAAATCTATATCACCTATTAGCATGATGGTATGACACTCCTCATTAACCAAGTTGGACACAACCGATACAAATTTGTTCATCCTTGATCTCGGCTCGGCAACCAATTTGGGGGCATACTTGGAGAGTTGGTTGAACCTGAGGGCATACTCCCTCACACTCATGGAACCTTGCTAAAGGTTCATAAAGTCCATCATTTTAGCCTCCCTTAGCTCGATAGGAAAGAACCGATTGAGGAATACAGCTTTGAACTCCTCCCAATGAAAAATATCATCATCTCTCCTCTCTGATTTCTATTATGTAAACCAAATTTGAGCCACCCCTTTGAGTTGGTAGGCCACCAACTCCGCCTTTTTCTTCGAATTAAACCCTGAGATAGATAGTACTTTGTACACCTCATCGATGAACTCTTGGGGATCCTCATCCGTCTTGAATCCATGGAACTCCGGTGGGTTCATTCTAGTGAAATCAGTTACCCTAGAAGCCGGAGTTGGAGGATGAGGGGCTTGGACCCTTTGGTGAATTTGGTTGATCATAACACGAGCCAACATCATAATAGAATTCTAGAACTCATCTTCGGCTACCCCTCCACCTTAAGGAGCTTGAGGAGAGGGAGGGGCCGGTTAGGAGAAAGCCTTACGC
Organism: Solanum ossicruentum; assembly: GCA_025774065.1. Taxonomy (NCBI): domain Eukaryota; kingdom Viridiplantae; phylum Streptophyta; class Magnoliopsida; order Solanales; family Solanaceae; genus Solanum; species Solanum ossicruentum. The sequence goes on along the minus strand of JAOTQR010111670.1, from coordinate 3,648 downwards.
TCACATCTAAAGCACGATATAGACCATGACAAAGTGAAATATTTCCTAAAACGCCTTATAGCATCCCATTCATAGTTGTGGCGTGCTTTACAACCATGAAAAAGACTCTAATCGACAAGGTGTGTTGGATTTCGAGGACCATTAATAACCTAGTGCTCTGATACCAAGTTTGTCGCAACCCAAGCCTAGGGCCTAGGCATGACACGGCGAATGAGAAACCCGATGGAACCCCAAACAAGTCAATCACACATCCTTGATCACGAAAGCAAAATAACAACAACGAAACATATAAATAAGGGAAATGGGGCCAAGGGAAGTCTTTGATAGTCATAAAACATTTCAAGAGTCAAGCTTATAGCATAATCACATCTTAATATCCAACAACACATAGATTGGAGCGAGGGCCAGCACACTCTCTAGGATCACCCTCATAATGTCAAGTTGTTCAACATGAATAAGTCTAACCATAGCAAGAGTAGTAAAGATAGTGTCCTCGGACTTAAGGACTCACCAAAGCTTAGCTCCAATGCACTGAACTAGCCATGTGGAGGATGATCAAGAGGTGATCTGATCCCTACATGGTAATATCATGTAAGCATAGAGTATGCGTTAGTATATTTGAATGTACTAAGTATATAAGATGCAATGCAACAAGAGATAAGTCAAGATAGTCAAAATGCATAATCATAAGCAGTGGATAAGTGTAATACCAATATGGCATGCATAAGCATTGCTTGAAGTAAATCATGTTTATAAATGATATAACTTGCAAAATATATATTATATGTGTGGGAAGATACCATAACCAACATACACCAAGCGAACTACTACTTGGAATCCAAGGCATGTCACCCCCTTAGAAGGTGATTAAGGTATCCACCCCTCAGCAAGGTGATTGGGCATGTCACCCCCAAACAAATAAGGTGGTCGAGGTATCCACTCCCTAACATGGTGATTGGGCATGTCAACACCCAATAAGGTGGTCGAGGTGTCCACCCCCAAATATGGTGATTGTGTATGTCACCCCCTAACATGGTGATTGGGCCTGTCACCCCCAACAAGGTGGTTGAGGCATGTCAACCCCTAAACAAGTGATTGGGCATGTGAACCTGAACAAGGTGTGGTCTACTTACAGTACCATAGATACTTTTCATGAATTAATGCTTACATGCAAGCCTTTATTCATCATAAAGTCACTTGACTTATAAACAATGTAATAGATCATCATTAACTTTAGAATCCTTGTCAAGAAATTTTATCAAGCACTTGGTGGGTCCATAATGCTAGTTCAAAATCATGCAATTCAAAAGTGAAATAATTTGAGAAAACTCAATGTAAATCAATTCACCCACATGTAGTAAAACCCTCATGCAGTATACCTTGAAATCCATTGTCAAATCTCATAATAGATCATAGAGTCATAGCTCAAAACATGCATAGTCTCAATAGACAAAACCAATTCACCATATAAGATTGAAATAGATAGACATGCATAATCAATCATCATTTATAAAACTTCAACATAATTTATAATCAAAATCCATAATAAGAGATAGCCCCAGATGGTACAACTTGAAAACATGCAATTTTCCCTAAAATGTAAGATTTAGATTCCATGATTTAGATTCCATGGGTGAAAGGACCTAATGGATGAAACCCACATACCTCAAACATGAGTTTTCTTGATTTGAGCTCGAAGAGAACTTGAAGCTTCAAGAGAATCCTTGAGTTCCAAAGTTAAGCTTGAAATCCTTGAAATTTGAATGAGATGTTTGGTTAAGTCTTGGAGTGGTTTTTGAGAAGGTCTTGAGTGATATAGAGTTGAAAAATGGCTAAGTATTGGTAGTTTCATGCATAAGTGGGCATGGTGCTATGACCCCAAAGCCCTTGGGCAATAATAGAAAAATAGGAGAAAAAATGCAGTGGTTCGCGTACTGGCACGATGCGGACCTATCGTGAAGGGTCCTTCAATACAACGCATTGCGGCCAAGACGCGAATGGCCACCAGAAATCAAATTTTTGTGAAAATTATTTTTCACTACGAGTCATCTAAAATCAAATTTATACCTATTTCCCACTCAATTTTGCCCCTTGATTGAGAATATTAAGTCAAATTTTCTATATCACACACGAATTTTGAGATATATGGCATTTCGAAAGCACATTTTAGGGCATTTTAATTAACCCTTTTACCCAAACCAGATCACACTTTTCATAAGAGATACCTTCAAATACACCCAATCACTCCCTTCTCCTGACATCGGAGTAGGACTTTGCTGACTTTGGGCCATTTGCAGCTTTTCCCTTATAATTTAATTTTCTCCATAGCATTCATGACTAGGTCAGTCCTAGCAATGCCACCTCACCTACTTCAAACTACCCAATGGGTGTTCTACTCTATCTACCATTCAATGCCTCGAAGATGCCATTGCAATGCTTGCTTGATAGCTATTGTTGTAGGAAAACTCAATAATTGACAAATGCTCATCCCAACACCCTTTGAATTCCAACACACAAGCTCTCAATATGTCTTCCAAAGTGTAAATAGTCCTCTCGGCTTGTCCGTGGTTTTAGTTCAACTTCACCTTTGTACCAAGCCACTTTTAGAAATATTTTCAAAAATAGGAGGTAAAATGGACACCATGATCCAATATGATGGACAATGGTATCTTGTGCAACCTCACTAATTCTTGGATATACAAATGAGCATAATTTTTGGCAATAAATGTAGTTTTGACCCGTAAGAAGTGAGATGACTTTGTCATTTAATCCACTATCACCCCAATAGGGTCAAAGTGCTTCTTGGTCTTTGGAAACCCCACTACGAAGTCCATATTGATTTTTTCCCACTTTCAAGTAGAAATATCAATATCTTGGGATAGACTACCCTTGATGCTCAACTTTGACTTGTTGGCAATTGGCTCACTCGAACACAAATTTAGAAATGTCCTTCTACATCTCATTCCATCAATAGATCTTTCTCAAGTCTCTATACATTTTTATAGTGTCAGAATAAATGGAATACTGATGTCACCCAAACTACACCTCCCTTTGAAGATATAAGCGGTTAGTGTAAAAATACATAAGCTAACTAAGGTTGGGGTCAAACTCACAGGGAATATGGTCTAGACCTGGAGTACTTACGAGTAATTCGGATGAATTAACCTACTTATCTCTTGAAAGAGGGGGAGGGGGGGAGGTTGCGAATGCAATAGTTAAACCTAAAGTAGAAGCACATTATTAGGAGAAAGTGTTATGAATTCAACGAGAGAAATAACTAGGGTATTTTGTTCTCCATGAATTGCTAACACAATATAGCCAGATAATCGTTATCTTCTCCAGTGTATAGCATGTAGAACTGGTAAGTTATATTCACCAAACCTTTTGATCCAGGCGAGAGGTAATTTCACTATGTGATTTGATCCATCCCCGCAGTATTACATTACTAATGCTTACCTTTTGTTCCAGTACGACTGTCATGACCTAACCCAGGGACCGTGATTAGTGTCAATTAGGCACCTAGACAAACACTAAACCGGATTTCGAACTATGATAGCTAAGGAATCTATCGAAATTTCGGCAGAGTTTCCTCTGTTTTACTGACTAACCAAACCTACAAACAGCAACCCCAGCATACAACAAATATCT
>JAOTQR010111651.1:0-25887 GCA_025774065.1 Solanum ossicruentum | reverse complement strand
TAAAGTCTTGGGGATCTTCATTAGGATCAGACCCAGTGAAGGCTGGAGGGTCCAAATTAAGGAAGTCACGTATCCTCATGCCAACTGCCCTATTTGCACCACCTGTACCCATAACAGGACCTTCCCATTTTTGTCCTTAGCCAACAACTATGCGAGTTAGTAGTTAAACTGCATTTCTCAGATCCTGCATTGTAGCATCAATAGGTGGTTCCGGGGTAATTTCACTATTTCTAGGTTCATTAGGAGCTAGAGGGGTTAGATATGTTCGTGACAAAGACTCATCTTGAGCCTTATTTTGTTGTCTCACATGACTGGGCGAACCAACCACCACTTCTACTTCCTTTCCTTTGCCTTTGTTCTTCCTAATTTCTGGCATACTTGCTCGTTGTACAAAACAATTTAGGAGTTAGGCGTAATTCAGCTAGCTCTATGGCATGATCTAAAGAATGAAAGGAAAGTAAGAACTCTTAAATGTCATGTAGCCTCCTACTTATAAATATGGTGCACAACATATTGATAAACAATACTCTACATTGACACGGCTTTGTAGACTCCCTAGGATGACACGCTCTGATACCACTTTTGTCACATCCCAAGTCCTGTTAGGGCGGACCGACTGTAACACTACACACCTTACAATGCTAGCATAATGTAAATGAAACATGATAATGGTTTGGTGAAATTAGCGCCAATTTTCAAAAGTATTTGAATCTCATGTTAATGGGCTATTTGTACGTCTAACGCTTAAGAGGGTCAAGTGTATACATGTTTTGTTTCAAATTGAGAAGATTACGTCCTTAAATAAAGTGAGAGAATTGAGGTGCTTATAGGACTTGGGAAGCTAGCAGATGAGTCACCTACTTGCTTAGCTTAAATTTATTAGCTAAACGGAGACGAGGCTCGACGTCGAATTTCTCCAAGTTCGATTATGAATAAAGTTCATGTTAAGGATCTAATTTTAGCCCATCTTTTAGAATCATGAATGGGCTACATAGTCAGTCTAATAAGTATAACAGAAAAGGGCCCAAAGACATCACAAAACACTTAACAAATTCGGCCCAAACTAAGTGAAGAAGAAAGCTGAAAATAGGCAGCCCAAGTCCATCAAGTTGGTGCTCCAAAAAGGCCCAAGTTTGAGGGCAAAGATGGTGGATAAGAAACTTGATATTGTATGGTATTAGATGGTCAAGAATTCAAGAGAAGGTCGGCCAAAAACCCCTTTATAAAGGCCTCCAAAGAAGCTCCACAGTAAGGTTCACTTGAGTTCACAAAAAAACCAGTTTTGTTCTCTAAATTTCCTCTCAACTTTTCTCAACTTTGTGAAGTAGCCAAACGACTTTTCTAGGGTTATTAAGGAGCCTCTAAACCTTGAAGACAAAGCTAAGTAATTATAGTTGTGTATTTAGTATAGTTTCATCATGAAAAACAAGAAATAGATGCTGGTTATGCTTACTGAAATTGTTGGACAGCATATGTGTAGAAAGTTGCTGCATACTTGTCTTTTATTTTAGTGATCTTTCTATGGTTTGTGGGCTGTACTATGAGGAGAAATTGGTTTTCTTGATATGGTATGAGTTATAGATATTATACTAAAGTTTCTACCTTGATTTTGGTTTCACTTACCAAGCGTATTTTATTGGGTTATCTTAAGCGTCATGTTGATTGAAACTTGCGGGCTGTTGTATATAAGGCTATTAGCTCACATCCTTCATGACTTCTGAAGTTCTGTTATAATACTATTTTAGGTCTGCTTATATATGTGAATGTTGCTGGAACAATTTGGTTAAAGTTGGAATAGGTTTGGAGTTGTCAACATCGAAATGTAGTGAAGGAAGGTAACGTTATACTGTCCAATTTTAGGTTGTGTAGAATTGTTATGGCTTGTGCTTTGTGGGTTGTTGTAAGGCTATTATGGCATTAAAACAGGCTGATCATGATGTGTACGTGTGAATATGTGCTGGAAAATACGATTAGAGACGTAGAGGTTGGAAGAATATGCTGGGGTTATAAATACCCGCTTGTTGTCCATGTGTTGTTTTGTTGTGTGATTGGACTGCCAAGATGTATCTATTGGCTATTAATGCTAGTTTTATCACCTACTATATTGTAGATAAGTATTTTGAGGAAGGGAAGGTTATCTCGAGGTAGTAACAAGGTCAAACAACGAGGTATGTAAGGCTACTTGATTTCGTAACACTTGGCATGACACATAGATCTCTCCTTGGTACATAAAGGCATTTGCCAACTCCGACACAACTATAAACCATGTCTCCACTCTTTTAACTGTTCATATGATTCCATATATAGTTACCTTCAAGTCTGTATACATGCTTGCATACCAAGTTACATGAGTTCCTGTTACAAAATAAAGTTCATGAGTTGTTCCATTTCATACGCATTTCATTATTTGTGTAACATACTCTGTTCATTGTCATATTATCCTACATGATAATCTACATGTCATATGCTACATATACAGTCCTACAGTTCTAATATTGTGACCACCTAAAGAATTATCGCAAAGGTAATTGAAGGATACAATATACAGTTTTGATAGGTAGTAGCCCGAGGGGTGGAGATAACACCTAGCCAGGGATGATCCTATCATGGGGGGAGCCCGAGGGGTGAGTATAACCTAGCCAGGGATGAACCTGATACAATTTCACCACTGATCAGTTGGTCATTTGTTCTACAGCTGTGTACAAATTTTACAATAAAGGTAAAGTGAAATAAAGAGCATAAAGTACATGATCCCACAGTATAATTAAAGATGGTCTCTTATGTTACACCAATATACAGTTTTATTTGAGTTGTTACTTGATATACAGTATATCCTACCTTACATACTCAACATATTATCTCGCACTGACGTCACTTGTGGGGGCCCTGCATTTCATGTTGCAGGTACATGTGTTAGTAGATCTCCCCAGTAGGAGTACAGGATATTCAGCTGCTGTCACTAAGCTCCAGGTTGGATCGGGGATTTACGCATATCTAGAGCTTACATGTTTTTATTGCATAGTTTGTTGAGGCGGGGCTTGTCCCAACCCTTATCAGATGTTTTTTCTTTATTTAGAGGCTTTGTAAACTATGTAAAGCAAAGTAAAGTCATGTCTCGTACTATAGACACTGGGCCCCAACGGCCTAGTCATATGTATTTCCTTTAGGCTTGTTATCACGGTTTATATTCCTAAAGGCATGTCAAGCGTAGAAAGCCCTTATAGTATGTATAGAAAACGCATAGACACAGGTTGGTTCTCCCGAGCCTTATCGGCGACGGGTGCCAGCTCGCCCTAACGGGACTTTGGGGTGTGACACCGGCACCCGTTGATGATAAGTCTCCGGAGAACCAACCTATGTTTATTCACTTTCTATACATTTTATAAAGGATTTCTATATTTAACATGTCTTGCTGCAAGCAAACAGTGATACAAGCCAAAAGGAAATGCACGTGACTAGGCAGTTGGGGCCACAGTGTCAAAAGAACGAGATATGACCACACTTTAATAGAAATAGTCTACAAAGCCTCTAGATAAGAGAAAGTATCGAATAAGGGTCGGGATAGGGCCTGCCTCAATTAACTGTACAATACAAAAATATAAGCTTTAGCAACACACAAAGCTCCGAAACAACTTGAAGCTTGGTAACAGCAGCTGGATGTCCTGGACTCTACTGGGGAGATCTACTAGCACCTGTACCTGCAGCATGAAATGTAGGTCCCCCATAAGGGACGTCAGTATGAGATAATGTACTGAGTATGTAAGGCATGAAATACTATATATGAAGTAACAACTTCAAACGAAACTATGTACTTGTGTGGAATAAGAGACCACCTGTAGATATACTTTGGTATCGTATACTTTATGTTCTTTATATTGCTCTACCTTTACTGTATAATCTGTGTACATCATGTACTATGAATGACTAGATGATCAGTGATATAACTGTATCAGAATTGTCCCTGGATAGGTTCTTCCTTAACCCCTTGGGCTACCACCCGTGATAGGATCGTCCCTGGCTAGGTGATTCTTCCATCCCTCGGGCTACCACCCATCAAAATAATATACGTTATCTTTCAATTACCTTTGAGATTATTCTTTTGGTGGTCATAATATTAGAGCCATAACGCTGTATATGTAGCATGTGACATGTAAATAATTATACAAGACACTATGACAATGAAGAGAGTATGTTACATAAACAATGAAATGCGTATGAAATAAAACAACTCATGAACTTTGTTTAGCAACAAGAACTCATGTACTTGGTACCCAAGTATGTATGTAGATTTGAAGGTAACTACATATATGGAAGCATATGCACATGTGAAAAATTGGAGGAATGGTTGTTTGTCATGTTGGAATAGATAAATGCCTTTACTTACCAAGGGATCTATGTTTCATGCCAAGTAATACGAAATCAAGTAGCCTTACATACCTCGTCGTATGACCTTGTTACTATGTTGGAGTGGCTGCTTATCCCTCAAATATTTATCTACATTATATTAGGCAATAATACTAGTATTCACATCAAAGAAACACTTCTTGACAGCCCAATATCATAAAAATGATCACCCAGACAGCAAGCTTTCAAGTAGTGATGCAATGACATTTCTTCAACACTTTTCACTTATAAACATATTTTCTAACAACCGTTCTTGTTTACATGTCTTGTCCATATTATTTAAGACCTTTAATAGTCCTACAACAACCCAAAAAGCACAACACATAATAATTCTTCACAACATACAGACAAGTGGTATAACGTTACATCCTTTCTCCACACTTCGACGTCAACAATCCCGAATCTGTTTTAACTTTTGCTAAATTGCTTCCAACGTTTTTACCACATTAAACTACTCTTAATATTGTCCAAAGAAATAGTCCCAAAATAGGGTAAGGTCGTGGAACAATATATTGCAATTCTACACAACCTACAAATGGACAATATAATGTTACCCCCTCCCCTTTTGCTACATATCGACGTCGACAACTCCAAAACTTTTCCAACTATAACCAAAATGTTCCAACAATATTTACACATACAAACAGTGCTAATATAGTCTTAAAAAACACCCCAACAGTCATGAAGGATGTGAGCCAATAGCTTTCCAACATTACACTTAAGATAGCACAATAAAACTCACTTGTTAAATGAAACCAAAATCAAGGAAGCAACCTTAGGGTATTCTAGATAACTCAACCCATGTTACTAACATTAAATTTTCTTTATAATACAGCCTACAAACCATATAGAAGTCACTAAAATAAAAGGCAAATGTGTAACAACTTTCTGGACACATACTGTCCATAATTTCCAGCATAACGTACTATCACATACTTCTTGTTTTTCAAGAAGAAACCATACTAAAAATATAACTATAATCACTTACCTTTATCTTCAAAGTTGAGGAACTTCTCAAGAACCCTAAAAGGGTCGTTTGGCTGTTACTTTGCTAGGTTGAGAAAGGTGTAGAGAGAGGATTGGGAAAGCTGAAAATATTCTAAGTGTAAGAGAGAATGAGATTTTGCTGCTTATAAACCCTCTTTAAAGGCCTCATTTGGACGAATTTCCTTGGGCCTATTGACAATGTAAGACCACATATTTTCCTTAGTAACTTGGGCCTCTTACTTGGGCCTAAATGGGTGTCAAATTTAATGGGCTTTGGCTGTCAATTTCCATCTTTCCTCTTAATCCATTTTGGTCCAAATAGCCAAGTGGTTTGGGGTATACTTGGGCTCTTCTTTCATTCTTCTTGGACTGAAAATAAGGTTCATTTATGATGCTAAAACATGGGCTAAAATTACACCCTTACGATCCCGACCAAGGTAGTGACGAATAGGAAAAGGGAAGTAGATGACAGAATTTGATTGATGTGTTCTCGTCTAATCAATCGAGCCTAAGTAAGGGGAGGTTGATTGGGACAATAGGTAACGATAAGTTGGCATGCCATGGTTTCCGACCAAGCACCATGGTGAAATTCGACCTTCACCTTCACAAGAGGGCTGGAAGAACCTAAGTTATCGTCCTGCATGCAAATCATCAATTGTAGTTATGCTATCTAGGGTAATTAAGTCGATGAATAATAAGGAACACAATTCCCAAGTTGTTTCTAAAATTGAGTGCTTCCTCGCATTATAGTTAGTGGTAGTTTTATTTATTTTTTTGAAATACAACCCCCCCCCCATTTAGAGATTGTAATCATGAATGCTAGAAATGATTAGTGGTGAAATCTTGTAATCAAGCCGTATACTCCCTGCAAATTCGATCCTAACCTTGGTTAGGTTAATTGCTGACAACAATCGGTTTCTTATTAGAGCATGAATATAATCACACATCACCACCAACCTCGAACATGCTATAAATAAACACAACCCGTCAAAAATGATTAAGCATGGAATAACCTACGTTTCCCACCATTCCTAAATGAGTTACACAAAATTATATGCCCCATGTCAACACCCACCAACTCACAATCATAAATAATGTAATATCATTCAATTAAACATGGGTGATGCTTTAATAAGCATAATAATTTACAATTAATAAAGTCAAAACACCCAATTCCGGACTCAAACAATTAACTCAAACAAGGACAACAATATTTCACATAACTAAATTCAAATACAACAAAGATTTGATGTTGAAACACCATACCCATCATAATCATCAAATTAATCAATTAAAAACAAGGCAATTAAAGGTCTAGTGGTATCGAAAATTTACCAAAAGTGGAGATGAACTTGAAGAAGAGAGAGTAGGTGAATAATCACAAACCATAGATTGGCCAAAATTCTTGTGGAAAAGTGATTGGCAGTTATTAGAAAATTGATCAGAAAAATGAGGGAAGGGGGAAGGAATAGGTTGATTAGTCAATTAGGTCAAATAGGGGTCAAAATAATGACCCCTCGTTTTTATATCAAACCGAGTTAAGTAAAAAAAATGACTATGCCCTGGTCTACGAAACCTCAATTATGAGTCATAAATGGATCTACGACTCGTAAGTCATGATTATGTAGAACTCTCAACATTTAGCAAAATTTTAAAAACTTAGCTGAGGTCCACGAACCCCATTCACAACTCATAGTTTTATCTACAAATTGTAAAGTTGGCTCATGTATTCGAGTCCACAATTTTCCTACTCACTAGAAATTTCTATGAGATGGGATATAAGTCATAGATTACTTTACTACTCATTGGTAATTGTATATTTCATAAAGAGCATGCAGGTACATGACTAAGTTAGCAAATTAGGTTGAGTAAAGCATCAGGTCAAAAAACCTTGGGTTGCTTCCTAAGTATCACCTGATTTATTGTCGCGGCATAGCTTAGGAAAATTGGTTACTCAAACTTCACCAATTGCTTAAACTCACTCTTGAGCTCATATGGATGCTTCATGGACTGATGGATATCGAAGATAGCTTCTTCATCATTCAATCTAAATCTAAGTTGACCAGTTTCTATATCCACTAGAGCTCATCCAGTGGCTAAGAATGGTCTTCTCAAGATGATTGGGCCGTTGAAGTCAACCTCACAATCAAGAATCATAAATCTACAAGGAATATGAATTTCTCTACATTAACCAACACATCATAGAGTATCCTCATAGACTTCTTCACTATTCGATCGGCTACTAACAACCTCATGTTTAAAGGAGTAGAGGCTCCCAATCTAAGCTTCTTGTAGACCTCGAAAGGCATCAAATGGATACTTGCACCTATATCACATAGTGCCCTTGCGAACTCCACATAACCTATAGAATGGTATGGTGAAAGCACCTGGATCTTCATGCTTCTGAGCTATAGACTTTATAGTGATAACACTGCAATGTTGAAGCTCTAGAGAAAACTCCTGACTCACAGTGTGCTTTTGGGTAATTAAGACCTTCATATACTTGGCATAACCTGTCATTTTCTCCAAAGCCTCAATGAGAGAGATGTTGATGGATATCTACTTCAGCATGGAGAAAAAGTGCTTGAATTAGCCTTTCTCCTCTCTCTTTTTAATTTTTTGAGAGAAAGGAGGAGAAGGCCTAGGGACGGGCTTAAACTTCTATGGTGCTTTAGCTGCTTCATTCACCCCATCCTTACCACGATCATGTCCTTCACCCACATCATTTGTTGGAACCATGTCCTCATGAAAATATTCTTCAACAACCAGAAAAGGAGGATCAATAGTGCTCTTGCCCACCCCTAGTAGCAACCGCCATATATTGCTCTCATTCTCAGGATTTTGCACTATGTTGCCAGTGAATGTACCGATCTGATGCCGATTCAACTGAGTTGACTCTTGACCAAATTATTGCTTCAGCTATTTAATAGCCACTGAATAAGATTCTATTTTCTGATTTATGCTTGAAATATCTTATTCCATGCCCTTTGGAGTTTCATCTTGTGTCTCAGACTTCTTCAACAAGTGGTCTAACATCTTAATTCTCGAATTGGCTATAGTTGTATCAAAGTTGTTTGGTGGCACATAAGGACCATTTTTGAAGCCTTATCTATGACCCTAATCTACATTTGGACCCTTGTTATTATCGTAGTAACCACCCCGATTGTCTCTAAAAGCTCCATATCTACCATAGTTCCGATCATAGTTTCCTTGACCTTGGTCCCAATAGGCCTAATTGGACCCTTGGGTATTGGTCCAGAAACCCCCCATTCGATCATTCAAAAAGTACGTGTCCTCCTTATAGTATGGCTCCTCGTACGTGGGTGCATATGGAGGTTGGCGAACCACTGTATTCGCTTTCTCTTGATTCTGTTTGATCACCACATCCATGCTTGTGCGAAGCTGAGCTAGTTGTTGCATAATCTCTTCATTAATTTTGGCTTGCTCTAAACCTACACTAATAGCATATGAACTCTTCATGGAAGCACTATCTCACTGTCCCTATGCATGATTCATCTTGACCACTTGCTCCATATGCTCAGCAATCCTTACAAATGGTTGATCTATAAATATATCCCCCATGATAATGTCAACACAAGCCTGACTATTCTCATCAAGGGCACGATAGAAGATCTCTACCAAGGCCTCATCAACTATCTTGTGATCAGTAATGCTCCTCAGACATTTGGTAAACCTCTCCTACGTATGTGCTTATTGAATCACTAGGAAGTTGCTCAAATTTACGGATGTGATCTTTCATCTTGAGCTTCTTCAATCTATGGAAGTACCTCTCCAGAAAGGCCTTTTGTAAATCTACCCAGCTAGTGATTAAACTCTATTGGAGCTCAGGTAGCCTTAATAATGCAGCATTGCCTGTGAGAGATAATGGGAAGACACAAAGTTCCACAATACATAGATAAATCCTATGTCCCTATCACACTCTTATAAACAAATGCCACATCATACAAGTGGCTATGTGGATCCTCTAATGGTAAGCCTGCAAATAAACCATGGTTTTGCAGCATCAGAAGTAACCCACTAGAAACTATGAACTTTGTGTATATCGGTAGTGGGGGCAACACAATAGCTCCTATCACATCCATAGCCATGGGGTTTAACCTGTATTGATCCTATTGGTAAGCACTGGCATTGAACTTCCGAGGTTGTGGAATGTCCTCCAAAAGAGGTGGGTTCTCATTCCTATCATCATCATTATTACCCTAAGTCAAAGCTGCATTGGCCACGTTGTTGGTATTTTCTTGGGCCATTCTTCTTACAATTTGTTGTATCTCTAGATCAAATAGAGTTATCAGATTGGCTTGATTCCTAGTATTGGCCATATACTACTCGTATACCCTGCCAAGATAAAAAAATGAAAACAAAAGTAAAACAATGGGAACTAAGGATTAACACTCGAATTACAATTACTAGTGAATTCAACTAAGTCTAGTCGTCTTCCCTGGGAAAAGTGCCAAAATCTTTGATGTCACCCAAGTTACACCTTCATTTTAGAGGAAAAATCTGCCACGACCCACGCTTATGGACTAGGCGTGATCGGCAAATAAGGAACATGAAGGGACCCCAAATAGGTCTCATAGCAATTTATTACATATCCTTGGTCGCGGAAGCAATATAAAACAATGTAAGAAACATAAACAAGGGGAATTAGGACTAAGGGAGAGAGAGATTTATACTTAAATAGCTTGAATATCATAAGTGAGTCAAAGCTCAAGTATAATACATAACATGTTCCACAACACCTCTACTACATAGATAAGAGCGGGGGCCAAGACAAGCAGCCGTGCTCACAGTCATAGTTAATACATATACAAAAGAAAGATAGTCGTAAGACATAGTATAAAAGAATAGTCATTGTCCACGGAATGGAGGACTCACCAAGGCTAACTTAAACAATTTGTCTAGCCACAAGAAGAATCAATAGGAGCTCCGGTTCCTATATAGTAACATTATGTAGGCATAAAGTATGCGTTAGTATGTTTGGATGTACTAAGTATTTGGGATGCAATGCAACAAGAGATAGGCATCTCATAATCTAAATGCATAAAAATAGGCAATAGATACAATTTAACAATATGGCATGTATGGTTAATGCATAGGTAAAACATGCTTAAGTAACTCATGCTCACATAGAATATCATATTTGTAGAAGAGACCAAGCTAGTTATTCAAGTTATAAACCCCTTGTTAGTTGTGTGGTATAAACCCCTCACATGGTTCATGTAAATCACACCTTACCAACATGGTAACAAAGTATAGCCCCCTCACAATGGTTGATGAGTATAAACCTCCAACGTGGTTACCTGGGATCTTGTCCCCCCTGATCGGATATGGTCTAATGCAACACTTTATATAGAATTTATCATTTACTCTAGTGCACACTTCCTATAGGAATAATCGTATACATAATCTCATTTAATCATCATAACATCATTCATATCATATCTCATGCTTTGGATCTTCATTTCCACAAAAAACTCCTAGTCGGACTTTTTATCAAATACTTGGGGGTGTGTAATGGGGGTAAAAGACCATACAATTTAGAGATGAAATCATACAAGAAAATATGTTGTAAAACAATCAATCAACACCTTGCAACACCTCCAAGACATTCAAATCAAAACCCCTCATCAAATCCAACATCAGATCTAAGATTTAGAGCTCAAAACATATTAAAACAACCATACTTTCATCAACTTAAATCACTATGCAGTTAATTTCTCAATATACAAGACCCACATGTAAAATCAACTTTGAATCATGCAATATTAGTAAAAAGGAGGCTTCGGCACCATTGATGGAAGGATCCAATGGTTCAACACCACATACCTTAGCTTTGGAGAACCCTTGAAAGAGATTGAAGATGAAGACTTCAAACTTTAATGAAATCCTTGAAGAAATCCTAAAGATAGGTCTTGAGTTTTGGGACTTGATTTTAGGGTGAAATATGGGTTAAGTATTTGAGAGGATATTGGGGAATGTTAAGTATGATATGAGGGTGAAAAAAGGCTAAGTATATTTATTTTCAAGTGTGGGAACCTTAGGCCCAAAACCTATAAATCTTGGACAGAAAAAATTAAAACAGACACCAAAAACAATAGGTGCACGTCACAGAGGCGATGCGAAAACCACACTGGAATCTGCATTTTCTGCACATACGAGTTCTACGAAAATGGGCATAAATCCTTCATCCAAACTCATAATAAGGTGAAACCAAGCACGTTGGAAAGCAAAGGGATTTAATTTGTTAGGTCGTGGGCCACCGAATTCTTTGTATGCTAAGAGATATGCTCCTTCAAAGTTGACCCTCCTAAATAACATTTTTTGCGATTTTCGAATTTTGATATGGTTGCTCCAAAATTACGATTCGACCCATTTCCCACTAAATTTGACCCTCTAAATAAGAGTATGATGTCGGATTTTTGAAATAGCAGATTTTTAGATATATGAAAATTACGATTTCGAGTATTTCCGATGCATATTTTTGGGCACTTTCTAAGGTCGTTACAATATCTCTTCCTTGGGAACATTCGTCCCGAATGTAAAAGAGTCATACAAGACAAGAGTGATCATCAACAAACCAGCCCCAACAAGAATGTAATATTACATTAAAAACACCATTTTCAAAATCTCAACATAAGTGTAAAATCATCATAAACTTGCCAACTTAAACATGAATGTACATGAATGACATAGGGGCTGAAACATAGGACATGAAATCATAGAAAGGACTTGGAATGTCATCATAAGCTTGAATAGAGTGAAAGAGATATGTATATCACTTCACCATGTCCACACTGGCTCTCTGAGAAATACATACGAATAGACGACTCTTCTAAAGGGCTTTGACGAACACTACATCATTGTCAATCAATTAATTTCTCCACTCATCCATCCAACACCTCCACCGAAACCTCCTTTTAAGACAACTTATCCTCCACCTCACCTAAAACTCCAAAAAGTTCTATAGCACTAGGGTCACCAACACATCCCCTCAACCTAGAAGCATGAAAAACCGGATAAAATATATCTACACCCAAAGGCAATTCCCAAACTTTAAGCAATCCTTACCAACCTCCCTCTATACTCTATAGGGACTCACAAACCATAAACATGACTCCCTCCTTACCAAATCAAACCTTACTCCTCATGAGTAAAACTTCTGGATTGACCCAACAAGGCCATTTCTCACACTTCTAACCATCCAATCAGGGACACAAAACGCCTACTGTAAGGGCTTGCTATACTCATGAACCTAGGTAGTTCCAACCCTTATACAACCTCTCCTAGTTTTCCTCCAAACCCTATAAGGGCCCACCAACCTTAACCTGATTGCCTATATTAAACAAATCAGACCTACTTGGTACCATGGACCACCATCTCTCCCTTGGGAGACAACCTCCACTCTACCATTTTTCAATACACACTAGGCTACCTAGAGCACCAACCACATCACTAGCCTTAGTAGAAAAACTAATGCACACTCATACCATAATCCCTAAGGAATTGTAACAACCTCCTTGTTATCCTCAGCTTACACTTAGCAACCAATCCCCTCATCATTAAGGACTTGCAACATTACCATCAAATAATTCACAAGCTCTAAACAAATCTGTACCTCATCACTAGAGACCACCACAAACATATCAAGGTAGGGTTATAAGACCCTATTCATGAAACCCATAAACACAACCGATGCATTAGCCAACCAAGCAACTCCACTAATATTCAAATTGCTCACTCCTCGTCCGAAAAAGACACTTAGGGATATCATCTATCCTCATTCTCACATGGTACAAAACCCAAACCAAATATCAATCTTATAGAAGTGGCCAACCTATCATAGTTGACTAAATAGATCGACCATTCTTACCCATCATATTACAACATTACGGGTTCTACACTCATTTGACACTTGCTATGCAAGTAGTCTAAACTAACCCAAGACCCTTAACACAACAAGATAAGTCGTCATCCCACAAGAATAATTATAATATGCATGTACATACTTTCAAAGAGGCAATAGTTATTTCACAAATCATTTCAATGCACAATTGGTCTTAAAAACCAAACACCATTTCTAATAATTCATACTTTGGTTCAAATGCCAAAACCATAATTTCATAATCATAATACTCATGCATAGGATTAGCGTATTGATATACAAAATGGTGCAAGAACCCAAAATGCATAAAGAGCCAAAATCAAAGACATATATGTCATCACAAGATTGTCATAACCAACCATTTATCAAATCATACCATAAAACGAAATTGGGCTTACCCATAACATATTTTTTCAAATAATTCGTGTACATGAATGTATATGCTATGAACAATGAGGAAATGGCAAGGGTGATTAAGACTCCATTTAAAAATCAATATTTATAATATGAAGTTTAAGTGAAAACATAATTAATTCCATATTTAAGTACATAGTGTGATCTCTCATGCATAAATGATTTTAAAAAGGGAATATGCATACTTATATCTTCGTAAACCCAAAGTAAATCCTCATATAATGGTTTTTAAATCACATCAAAATCATCTAATAAACACTACCTAAGTATCAATAAAATTTTAGGAATCATAATATTCAAATCCCAAATTAAAATAAGTAAAATCCATGTTAGTTTTCTTGAAAATAATTTCGGGTCTCCTTGATTGGAAGGGATCAATGATCAACCCTCATACAAATGAATCCTACTAGCACCAAGGAACAACATAAGAAATAGCAGACCTATCCAATCACCCTACTCAAAATGTCAGTCAACTAAGTCATAGGAGCAATAGTAGAAGAGAACCTACTCGCAATCTCCGGTAATAGCCCACTAAACCTAAGAGGCTCCTAACACCAAGGAAGCCAAGATCTAGACTAACACCCAATCACCTTTATCTTACTAAAGTCCACCTTAATACCATCACCGTACATCTTGTAACCTAGGAATGCAATAACTTATCACAAAATTCCCATCTCTCCTACTAGCACCCAACCTTCTTCCTTAAACTTTGGAGTACCACCCTCAAATTACTCGCATGCACTACCTTATTAGGAAACGAACCATAGTATCATCACCCAAACCACCATAAACCTATTAGGGAAGGACTAGAGATCTTACTCATGAGACTTATAGGGATAACCGGTGTACTAGTCAAAACAAAGGACACTACCCCAAAATTCAAAATATCGAAAAGGACATTCAAAGCCTCATCTTCCACCAACAATAATTCTATAGACAAAACAACTTAGGTTCAACACCTCTATTTCTCACAAGATGACAAATGCAACCCCTTAGAGACTAATTGTACCTTAAGTCAAGAATGGACCTACCTCCCCTGCTACAATTTGACAACCTCCCACTCAAAGATGAGTTCATTAGGGAGTCAAATTCTAACTCTATAGGTCCTACCATCCATGAAGATATAACACACATGCAACTATTCCATCCGAAGTACAACATCAAAATCCACCACATCAAATTCAACAAGCCACAAAGAAAGACCTAATGCAATACACACCCGAATCAATACCTATGAACTTTATTGCAACAATATACCCAACCAAGAGAATAGATATCAAAGATCCATACAACCACTTGGGCACACAAGAAGCCCCTACTAATAGAATAGAGAAGAAAGAATGAAACTCAGATCCATCAAAGTCAAAAAAACCATCTACTTACCTTCCTTCACACTTACCTTCCTTCACCTTCCTCCTTGAAATGGCACGATTAACTAAAAGACCAAAGAACATTCATTAGAGGGGAAAGCCCTATCTCGCTTCTAAAGCACGACATAGACCATAAAGAGGGGAAACATTTCTTAAAATGTCTCATAGCCTCCTACCCATAGTTGTGGTGCACAACACAACCATGAATAAGACTCTGATTGATGTAGTCTGTTGGACTCTGAGGATCTATCAACCTAGTACTCTGATACCATCTTTGTCACAACCCAAGCCTAAGGCCTAAACGTGACCGATGAATGGGAAATTGAAAAGACCCCAAACAAGCCTCATAGTATATCATTAAACATGCTTATTCGCGAAAGCAATGTAAAACAATGTAAGAAACATAAATAAGGGGAATTGGGACTAAGGGAGAAAAAGAGAATTCTACTTAAGTAGCTTGAATATGATAAGTTAGTCAAAGTTCAAGCATAATACATAACATGTCCAATAACACCTCAACTAGATATATAAGAACGGGGACCAAGACAACCAACCAGGCTCATCTTCATAGTTAATACATACATAAAAGAAAGATAGTCTTAGAACATAGTATAAGAGAATTGTCATTATCCACAGAATGGAGGACTCACCACGGCTAACTTGAACAATCTGTCCAGCCATAAAAAGAATCAATAGGAGCTCCGGTTCCTACATGGTAACATTATGTAGGCATAGGTATGTGTTAATACATTTTAATATACTAAGTATGTGGGATGCAATGCAACAAGAGATAGACTTCATAATCGAAATGCATAACAATAGGCAATAGGCATAATTTAACTATATCGCATGTATGAGTAATGCATAGTTAAAATATGCTTAAGTAACTCATGCTCACGTAGAATATCATATGTGTAGAAGAGACCAAACTAGTTATTCAAGCTATGAATCCCTTCGTGGTTGTATTGTAGAAGCCCCTCATATGATTGATGGTAATCACACCTTACCATCACAGTGATAAAGTATAAATCCCTCGCAATGGTTGATGAGTATAAAACCCTAACACAGTTACTCGGGCTCTTGTCCCATGGATTGGGTATGGTCTAATGCAACACTTTATATAAAATTTATCATATGCTCTAGTGCATACTTCATATAGGAATAATCATATACATAAGCTCATTTTATCATCATAACATCATTTATATCATATCTCATGTTTTGGAACTTCATTTCCATAAGAAACCCTAGCCAAACATTTTATCAAACACTTAGGGATGTGTAATGGGGGTAATTGACCATGCAATTTAGAGATGAAATCATCTAAGAAAACCTGTTGTAAAACCATCTATCAACACCTTGCAACACCCCCCAAGACATTTACATCAAAACCCCTCATCAAATCCAATATTAGATCTAAGATTTAGAGGTCAAAACGTGCTAAAACAACATAGTTTCATCAACCAAAATCACTGTGTAGTAAATTTCTCAATATATAAGACATACATATAAAATAAAATTTAAATCCTGCAATATTAGTAAATAGGAGGCTTAAGCACCATGACTGGAATAACCCAATGGCTCAACACCACATACCTTATCTTTGGAGTACCCTTGAAAGAGATTGAAGATGGAGACTTGAAGCTTGAATAAAATCCTTGAAGAAATCCTAAAGATTGGTCTCGAGTTTTGGGACATGAATTTAGGGTGAAATATGGGTCTAAGTGTTTGAGAGGATATTAGGGAATGTTAAAGATGATATGAGGGTGAAATAAGGCTAAGTATATGTATTTTCTATTGTAGGAACCCTTAGGCCCAAGACGTATAAGTCTTTGATCGAAAAAAATTAAAACAAGCACTAAAAACAATAGGGGCACGTAGCGGAAGCGACGCGAAAACCACACTGGAATTTGCATTTTTTACACAAATGAGTTCTACAAAAATGGGTATAAACCCTTCATTCAAACTTAGAATAAAGTGAAATCAAGTGCATTGGAAAGCTATTTCAAAGGGATTTAACTATGTAGGTCATGACCCAATCAATTCTTTGTGTGCTAAGAGATATTCCCCTTCAAAGTTCGCCCTCCTAAATAGCCTTTGTTGCGATTTTTGAATTTTGATACGATAGCTCTAAAATTCCAGTTAGACCTATTCTCCACTCAATTTGACCCCCTGAGCAAGTGTATGAAGTCGGATTTTAGATATAACAAATGGATTTTCAGATATATGTAAATCACGATTTCGGGTACTTCCGAGGCACATTTTCGGGCACTTTTTGGGGTCGTTACAGTATCTCCCCTTTTGGAACATTCGTCCCCAAATGTAAAAAAACCATACATGACAAGAGAGATCATAACCCCAACAAGAATGCAACATTACATTAAAAACATTATTTTCAAAATCTCAACATAAGTGTAAAATCATCATAACGTTTCCAACTTAAGCATGAAGGCACATGAATGACATAGGTGCTAAAGTATAGGACTTGCAATCATAGAAAGGACTTGGCATGTCATCATAAGCTTGAATAGAGTGAAAGAGATATGATATGGCTTCTCTATGTCTACACTAGCTCTCCGAGAAACACTTACGAATAGACAACTTTTCCAAAAGGCTTTGACGAACACTACATCATTATCAATCAATTAATTTCTCAACTCATCCATCCAACACCTCCACCTCACACACAGCTCCAAAGAGTTCAAAATATCAGAAAGGACATTCAAAGCCTCATCTTCCACGAACAACTATTCTATAGACAAAACAACTTAGGTTTAACACCTCCATTTCTCACAAGATGACAAATGCAACCCCTTAGAGACCAATTGTACCTTAAGTCAAGAATGGACCTACCTCCCTTGCTACCACTTGACAACCTCCCACATAAAGACTGATTCATTAGGGACTCAAATTCTAACTTTACGGGTCCACCATCCATGAAGACATAACACGCATGAAACTATTCCATCCCAAGTACAACATCAAAATCCACTACATCAAATCCAACACGCCACAAAGCAAGTCATAATGCAATACAAACCTGAATCAACACCTATGAACTTTCTAGCAACAATATACCCAACCAAGAGAATAGACCCAAAAGATCCACACAACCACTTGGGCACACAAGAAGCCCCACCATAAACTAACAGAATAGAGAAGAAACAGTGAAACTTGGATCCATCAAAATCAAAACCTTCTACTTACCTTCCTTTGCCTTCCTACTTGAAGCAACATGATTAACTAAAAGGCCAAAGAACATTCGTTAGAGAAGAAAGACCTGTCTCGCTTCTAAAGCATGATATACACCATAAAGAGGGGAAACATTTCCTAAAATGTCTCATAGCCTCCTACTCATAGTTGTGTTGCACAACACAACCATGAATAAGACTCTAATTGACATGGTGTGTTGGACTTCGAGGATCTATCAACCTAGTGCTCTGATACCATCTTTGTAACGACCCAACCCTAAAGCCTAGACAATGGGGAACCCAAAGAGACCCCAACCAAGCCTAATAGCATATCATTATACATCCTTGGTCGCGGAAGTAATGTAAAACAACGTAAGAAAAATAAATAAGGGGAATTTAGACTAAGGGAGAGAGAGATTCATACTTAAATAGCTTGAATATGATAAGTGAGTCAAAGCTCAAGAATAATACATAAACATGTCCAATAACACCTCAACTACATAGATAAGAACGGGGGCCAAGATAAGCTACCGGGCTCATCTTCATAGTTAATACATACTTAAAAGAAAGATAGTCTTAGAACATAGTAAAAGAGAATAGTCATTGTCCCTGAAATGGAGCACTGACCAAGGCTCACTTGAACAATCTGTTTAGCCACAAGAAGAATCAATAGGAGCTCCGGTTCCTACATGGTAACATCATGTAAGCATAGAGTATGCATTAGTATGTTTGAATTTACTAAGTATGTTGGATGCAATGCAACAAGAGATAGGCATCATAGTCGAAATGCATAACAATAGGCAATAGGCATAATTTAATAGCATGGCATGTATGATTAATACATAAGTAAAACATGTTTAAGTATCTCATGCTCACATCGAATATCATATGTGTAGAAGAGACCGAGCTAGCTATTCAAGGTATAAACCCCTTGGTGGTTTTGTTGTATAAAGCCATCACATCATTGATGGTAATAACACCTTATCAATACGGTGATGAAGTATAAACCCCTTGCAATAGTTGATGAGTATAAACCCTCAACATGGTTACTCGAGCTCTTATCCCCCCAGATTGGGTAGGGTCTAATGCAATACTTTATATATGCTTTATCATATACTGTAGTGCACACTTCATATAGGAATAATCATATTCATAAGATCATTCCATCATCAAAACATCATTCATATCATAGCTCATGCTTTGGACCTTTATTTCCATAAAAAATCATAGCCGGACATTTTATCAAACACTCGGGAGGTGTCTAATGGGGGTAAAAGACCTTGCCATTTAGAGATGCAATCACGTAAGAAAATCTGTTGGAAACCCATCAATCAACACCTTACAACATCCCAAAGACATTCACATTAAAACCCCTCATCATATCCAACATTAGATCCAAGATTTAGAGCTCAAAACATGTTTAAAAAAACCATATTTTCATCCACTAAAAACTATGCAGTAAATTTCTCAATATACAAGACCCATATATGAAATTAACTTTAAATCATGCAATATTAGTAAATAGGAGACTTAGGGGCCATGGGTGGATAGACCTAATGGTTCAACACCACATACCTTAGCTTTGGAGAACCATTGAAAGAGATTGAAGATGGAGACTTGAAGCTTGAATGAAATCCATGAAGAAATCCTTAAGATTGGTCTTGAGATTTGGGACTTGAATTTAAGGTGAAATATGGGTCTAAGTGTTTGAGAGGATAGGAATATTAAGGATGATATGAGGGTGAAATAAGGCTAAGTATTTGTATTTTCAAGTGCTGGAACACTTAGGAACAAAACTTATATGTCTTGGAGCGAAAAAATTAAAACAGACACCAAAAACAACAAGGGAGCATCGCGAAGGCGACACGAAAACCCCACTGGATTTTACATTTTTAGCTCGAACGAGTTCTGCGAAAATGGGCATAAATCCTTCATCCAAACTCAGAATGAGATGAAACCAAGTTTTTTGAAAAGCTAATTCAATGGGCTTTAATTTAATAGTTTGCAGGCTACCCAATTCTGTGTGCTCTAAGAGATATGCTCCTTCAAAAATGACCCTCATAACAGCATTTTTTTGCGATTTTGGATTTTGATACGATTACTCTAAAATTTAGGTTAGACCCATTTCTCAGTCAATTTGACCCCCTGAACAAGAATAGGAAGTTAAATCTTTGAAATAACGAACAGATACTTAGATATATGGAAATCACGATTCCAGGTACTTCCGAGACACATTTTCAAGCATTTTTGGGGTCGTTAAAAAATCAGTTGTTTTCAACATATAAAAACCTAACCAAGGTTAGGGTCGAACCCAAGGGAATATGTAGACTCAACACATATTCATCAATAAGCAATTCAAGTAGTTAACTAACTCAATTTCTCGAAAGTGGGTTACAATAATCAATCAGAAAGTAAACTAAACTAACTATTATGAGAGATAATCAATAATAGAGAGCAACTAGGGTATCATATTCCCCATGATTCCCCAACTTAGTATCATCGGATAACCCAATTTTTGTCTAGTGTATAGTATGCAGTATAATAATTTAAGTTCACCAAGCCCTTTGGTCAAAGGTAAGAGATGAATTTCAATATGTGAATTGGCCTATGTCCATAATGTTAAATACTAACCATTACCTATAAGTTCCAGTCAACCTCCCCTTGGCCCAGTTCAGTTGATTAGACGAGAACACATCATTGAATCATGTAATCTCTTTTTTCTATTCATACTACCTTGGTCTAGTCAGTAACACTATGTGGGTTCTAATATTGGCCACCATTAGACACATGCAAAATGAAGAGAATTGATTGAAAAATGCATATACCTATTCAACGATTGGAAAATATCCACGTTTACTTAGTTCTTCGTGGTTCGCACAACCCGAGTTGTGGATTTAGCTACTCATGCTACGGGTAGATGAAAAAATTATGAATTGGAAAAAACACAATAAAACACTTACCTAATTTTATTAAAAGCAAAACCAAGAAGAATGAGAATCATAAGCTTTAACATCAAATTTACCTATAAGTGTTTTCTCAATATCTTTTCTTCCAAGTATCGAGTTCTCTGAGTACAGGCCCTAAAAATACTGAATAATGACATCCTCTCTCTTGTATAATAACCTAAAAATGCTATTTATAGTAATTACATTTAAGTCCTAAAAAATTAAAAAAATTGGTTGGTGAACTCCAAGAAAGCTCTCTACGACTTGTAATATGATCTATGAGTCATAGTCGACATCTCGTAATCAGCTTTTGGGATCTTAGGTTTCACTTTTATGAATCTACTTTAAAACTCGTTAACTGATCCATGACTCATATTATATGCTCATAGACTTCAGATGCATCAAATTGTCCCTCACTGGAAATCTTCACGAAACCCATATATACGATTCATAGAATGCTCTATGACTTGTATAGTGGTCTTGTATAGATGATCTTTAGATATCATCCTTCACTGGAATTTGTCACAAAACTCATTCAATGACTTGTTGAATGCTCTACAGTCCGTAGATTGTCTCGTAAACCATCAAAAACCTGGAATCTTCTGTAATTTTGCCCCAAAGTCATGTCAACCTATAATCCAACAAAACTAGCGCAAAAACACATAAAACCCAAAAATGCCACATTGAGAACATACAAAATACTAAGTTTTAAGCATCAAAAGTTTTTTATTTTGACTGCACATCAGGGATGTAGATGATAGACGAGTAGTCATTATTGAAATTGCATTCTTACTTCAGACTCTTAACATGATGATTGAGTTTCCCACTTCTTGAGTTGAGCTATTTAAGTTGATGTTATCCTTCCTTTACATGTTTCCTTTTTCCATTTTACATACTCGTAAATTTCACGTATTAACGTTTATTTGGGCTTGCATCTTTTCATGATGTAGAGACAAGTATTAGTGATCATCAACAGGGGTCCCGTTGAGGTCCTACTTATATTCAGCTAATTGGTGAATCCTCCCCTGCTTTCGGAAGATGTCATGTTTTAACTTCTAGCTTTTAGTTTAGCCTTTTAATTTTTATTTAGAGGTAGCCGTGGGTCTATAATTGAAACCATTATTCAAATATTTTAGAGGCTTCATAAACTAGACTGTTGATGTGGTGATTGGATGTTATTATTGACTAGTTTCTTTCACACTAGTCTTACTCGGTAGATGAATAGATTGTTTAGCCATTGGTCTTTATTTATCATTTGTCATCTCTTTTCTTTGAGTATTCTTAATCATGGATGTCTTCCACTACTACAATGTGATTGGACAAATGTCATGAGGTCGAGTGGTTCGCTTGGGAACTAGTAATAATAGTCTCTGAGTGCCCACCACGCCAAGGGTATCCTCCCGGGGCTTGACATTGATCCCCCTTGAATCTTTCACACAAATCATCAAAATTAGCCCTAACATTTCTTACTAATCCGGGTTTTTAATAATGTTGGAGTTTGTTATCAAAATTCACCTTCCATATTATTAAAAAAAGAAATTATAGGTGTAACACAATTAATATTATTTCATTATAATGACCAAATGAACACAAGCCAATATACTTTCTTGTTTTCATAAATTTGAATCATAAATTTTAGTTCAAATTTATATATGTGTATATGAGTCCCTCATTGCGATGTTCATAATTAAATTATTTTTCTACACCAAGCTATTAATTTTTTTACTCAAAATAGTTATAAAATATATACAAGTATCAATGATATTCTTTAAAAAGCTAGGGGTGGACATCTAGTATTCAACTCAAGATTTTAAATTTCGAATTCAATAATTAGTAGTTAAAAGAAGATACCATATATGAATTTTTTAAATTTTGATTTGGTAATTTGGTTAATCAAACGTTAGTTAGGTATGATACTAGGTAATACCATATTGAAATTATAGTCGATTGTATTACAAAGTTAATACAATCACTCCAATTATTTCTATTTTTCTATATGGAGGCACGATATAATAGAAAAGCTCATAAGAAGACATATAGAAAAAGCAAATTGATATAGCTATAAGACATATGCATTTTCAGATATCATTCCGAATATTGAGTACGAAAGAGTAAATAACTGAATACCAAATTATTGAAAAATTTTGATTTGGTTTGATAAATTACTTTTTTGGTACTTTATTCCTAGTCCGAAAAAAAGTTATAATTAAATATGAATTTGAAACTAAAATGGGTCCCACAATTTGAAAAAAGCCGTAAAGTATTTAAAACAAAGAGGAACAAAATAAATGTATTTTTCGTATATTTTTTCCCAAAGATTCCTTTGCTGGAGTATACACGCCTGTACACTCCTGAAATTCATGTGACACTGTTGGAGGTTTGATCTTTCTTTTGTTTTCGTTCAAAGATTCCTTTGTTAGAGTAAATATACCTATTCACACTTGAAATTCATGTGACAATGTTGGAAGATTTAATCTTTATATCATCTCTGATTTTACAGTTTCAAGAATTCACAGCTTTCAATTCTTGATTTCTGGAAGAAAAACGTTCTTTGATTAGGTTAGTGTTTATAAAAAAAATGTTCAATCATTAAGATATGTTTATGCCTGTGCATCCTAATTGATAACGAAGATAAAAAAAGAGGTTCAGTCATTAAGATACATTTATGATTATGCTTTTTTATTCTCTTTTGGATAGCTCACATTATCATGTTCTGTTTTTTGTCATCAAAATCACATTTTACATCATCAATTGAAGTTTTGGATTCTGACTTAGAATTTGAAGCCCCACACATTCTTGAGGTTGAAGAAATAACCGTATCTGTTCCATTCAACATAGCAGCCTCATCCCTAATGATAGCAACATCAGGATCACTCCCCTCTTCCTCTGAACTATCATCATCAGATATTTTATTAGGTTGATTTGTGAAAGATTCACAAGTTCCTGGACTGAACTTCCTCCCATATTATTTTCCGCCTTTCTCTTTTCGCCTCCAGAAGGCTCCACCAATTTTCTTTTCCTTCGACAACTAATATTTGTAGAACTACCATATTGACTCAACCTGTTCCTCTTCTCAATCTACTCGAGCATATATTTTAAAGATTGTTGTATAGTTCTCCTCTTAAAAACAGATTCATCCCTTGAATCCATCTGAAATCAAAATACAACATTAAAATCAAAATATTTTAATTTTCATCTCCTATGTTGAATGCAACAGATGAGGTTGTTTCTTTTACTTCAAGCATGTGTAGGACTTCAAATTCAGAGTCAGAATCCAAAGCTTCAATTGATTATGTAAGATGTGATTTTGATGATAAGGAAATAGAACATGATGATGTGATCTATCCAAAAGAAAATGAAAGAGATTAAAAGGAGTTGAATTAGAGGGTAGTACCTCAGCTTGTTGTTGAGGATGAAAAACACAACTTACGCCGAGCATACTTTCTCCGCCCACGCTCACTTTCCAAGTAGAAAAAGAAGAATTTAGACAAAGAACGTTGTAGCAGCACTATTCTTGTTAGTGAGGATGAGGAGTCAGATGATGAAGAGTTTAAATCCTTGTCTAAAGAGGACTGCGAGATGAAAACTATTGCTATTTGATGTGCTGCCAAAGTATAACACTTTTCATGCTTAAAACTTAGGAGTTTGGGTGTTCTCGATGCAACTTTAGTTGTTTTTATGTCCTTGAGTGTTTAGATTTACAGGATTACAGGTTGTCTATGATTTGGGGAAAAATTGCAAAAGTTGTTGGTTTTTGCTATTGTATGAGACCTTATACAAGTCTTAGAGCATTCTACGAGTAGTAAAGATGTTTCACGATGAATTTCGGTGAGGGGCGAAGTTTCTGAAGTTAATTCTACAAACATGCAGATGAGTCATGGAACAATTTATGAGTTGTAGAAGACCTTTCATGCCCTGAGCATTGGCGAAGTGGACTTGTAGGAAAGTTATCAAACGAAACCCCATTTACGGGTTGTAAACCACTTTACGAGTTGTAAAGAGGTGTCATAGAAGTGAAGTCCAAAATTCTAGCAGCTGATTATGATACCCCAACTACGAGATGTAGAAGACATTACGGGTCATAAAGTGCTTTCGTGGAGTTTGCCAACTAGTTTTTCTAATTTGTTTAGGACTTGTTTTTAGTTATTATAAATAAGTTTTTTCGGTTATTTTTCAAAAGTTCTTGTCAATTCATATCAATTTTGTGTAGTTTAGGTTAAGTATTCAGAGAACCCAATATTCTTGGAGAGAAAATTTGGAAAGAGTCTTTGAAAGACTTGTGCTTTAATTAAATCTTCAAGCTTGTGATTTGCATTGACATGGGATTTTCTTATTCTTAATTCAATTGTGTAAGTGTTTAATTGTGTCTTCTCAATTCATAATCTCTTCATATACACATAGCATGAGTAGCTAAATCCACAACTAGGGTTGTGGGAACCATGAAGAACTAACAAAGTAAAGCCAAATAATTCATAATTCTGTGAAGGTGTATATGCATGTATTAATTAACTCTCTTCGTTTTGCATGTTTTCTGATGGTGGCCAACATTACAACTCACCTAGTGTTACTAATTGGACCATGCAAGGACCGAAGGAAACTCCTTGGTACAGGCCAGGCGAATCCCACATCGGCTGGAAGAGGGGGAGTCCTGGGCTTTATATAGTGGTCTGGAA
>JAOTQR010111642.1:0-25888 GCA_025774065.1 Solanum ossicruentum | reverse complement strand
TTATGAGGAGAAGGAGAAAGGATGGAAGGCCAAAGAAGAGTTGGCCAAATTGGATATAAGAGAAGAAATCGCTAGAGTCATGAAACATTTTCACTATGCACCGAACGTTGTGGGTTACCATATGAAAACTTCAATTTTCTTCATGTTTAGAAATCACACTTGCGGCCCTTTCAATGGTTCATCGTCACTTCCATGAGCCATAGATACTCTTCATGGATCACTTTATACTTAGAAAATTCTATCTTCCTGAGGTACTCATTTACAAGCCTGGTCTAAGGCTCACGGTTCAAACCATGGGCTGCGAACTAGGCTTCGTGGAATGAGTGTTACATTTCCAAATCAACTTTTAAGTAGTTTTAGGATCCTAGCTTGGGAGTCCGTACAACATTTCCCTCATACCAATAATGCTTGTCAACCTAGAGCTCTGATACTAAACAGTCATGACCCGATTTCTCCAACCATGATGACACATACCCCAACTCACTAGTAGGTAAGCCTATCACATAACCCGAGGCCTTAGGTAACAAGCTATCCTACGAAAGATAGTCAAAAGAAATAAAAGTTGTCATAACAAGAAGAAGAAGTACATATCTGGAAGAACGTTCAAAATCTTGCCCTGAGACTTATATTTTGTCAGTAATCAAGCTTTTAACGCATAAAACAAGTGCACAAGGCTGCTAAGAAATACAATATCAGTATAGACTATATCTAAATACTAAATAAGAGTAGTTTAAACTCAAAAGGATAGAAATCAGTGACTCCGTATGCCAGGTGCGCACCATAATCTTCGAGATCTCAATCTACTCTCGATGAATGAAAGTCAATAGAAAGGACTCACATTACAATCTCCAGGGGGCACAAGTGTAGTATGAGTACTAAGCAAATGGTACAGAGAAGTCATAGGCTGACTGAACTCCATAGGTTAAAGCAAGTAAAAATATTATGAGAATAAAGAAAGTAAAGCATAAGTAATGGGATAACAGCCATAGTTACGAGTAACTATGGTATACAAAATGGTAAACAGAAGTTAGGAAGCGTACCTAGGATTACTAGGCCTACTATTTGCTAGCATGAAAGACAAGTTACGCAAACCAATATCATTTAAAATGAAAGAAAAATAAAGAGCCTAAGCAAATCCATCATCCTAGAAACTAGTTCGAAACAATCTAGGAGAGTTCATCATAAGTACCAAAAATAAGGGAAGAGCATTAATAAGAATAGGCTGAGCCATCTAAGAAATCTACATTAACTATATCCAACTGGGGCCCTATAAGCCTCAGTCAGGACAAAAATGGACAATTTTAATGTAAAACACAAGAAAAATCCCATAAGCTTGTCGAGTACAGAGAATAACTATACTAAAGATGTTAGGAGCTAGAGTTTTCAGGGAGTGAATACTCGATGGATCATGGTCAGGATTTGAATCCTGGAAATTCATCCAATTTTTTAGTGTGGTAGAGGCAGCGCATTGAACCCCATTAATCACCATAAATGACTAAATCCATAGAGGCAGGGGTTCAAACCTCAATGCCCTAAATAGTAGAATTAATAAAGGTGGGCTCTTGAGCCGCGTTCCTCTAAATTTCACAATCATTAAAGACGACGGCTTGAACGCGAATGCTCTAAATAGCCAAATCAATAGAGGCGAGGGCTCGAACCTCGATCTCTAAATATCCAAGCCAATAAAGGTCGAGGCTTGAATCCCAATGCTTTAAATAGCTAAATTAATAGAGGCAAGGACTTGAAGCTCAATGCTCTAAACAGTCAAATCAAGGTATCGATCCAACTCTTTTCTCAACAGGGATCTATCATTCACCAAGAACTTTCTTGCATAATGTATCAAAGTCACAAGTATATAAATATAAAGTTTGAAATTCTCCCTCTACAATGAAGAAACTCAACATCTCTGCTTGAGCTTCAACTAGAACTGAAACAAGTCGATCATAAGGTCTTGAACCACTAACGTACCTCGAAAATCATAAAAACTCAAAAAATTTAGAATAATGGTATTCATGAGAACATATTAGTTAAGGCCTAAGTATAGGCTCCATTCTGTTATACCATTCTACAAGGGTCTACGCCCGTCAAAGCGACATTGATGCTTTTAAAACAAGTTTTCATCATCCTATACTAATATCATCATGCTTCAATAGATTTAACCAATGATTTATTGCCACAAGTAATACCAACAACTAGTCACGAAGTCGTGATGGCGCAGATCCTAATAAAATTAGATAAGAACCTACTTCATCACTATTTTCCCCCATCCCCTCTCCGTGTACAATGATGAGTCAATGTAGGACTGGGATCAAACCATAAAATCAGCCTGAATAAATAACCAATGTAATGTATGTTGTCCAAATATTCAAACAACTCACATATGCTAGAAAACAAGCAACTACAACTATAATGACTAAAGTCGAGAGGTCTAACCTAGTGTCCAGCTTCTCTTTCATAAGGTCTCGAGCACATATAGTCCATAATCGAACATAACACATCATACAATTGAAACATAGCTAAGTGATCAGACCATCTCAAGCGAGAACAAACTTGGGGGAGAAATATCTCTAAGGTAAACACCTTGCCCCAAATCTATAATCCATAGCCCAAGATGGAGTGTCAGTAAATCAAACCTATAGCTATGATTGACTGCAAAAATCTCGGCCATTAGCTCAAACATACTGCCACAATAAACCCCACTAAAAGTCAAGTCCAACTATAACTACTATAAAGCTTAACAAAAACAAACTAAGGCTCAATTTTATTCTAAGGACACTCACAATCTTTTTAAAAGAGGGAGTACTTGAAACGACCCCAAAAAATGCCCGAAATTGTACCTCTAATATGCCCATAATTATAATTTCCATATATCTCAAAATTTGTGCATGAAATTGAAAATTCGACTTCATATTTTTGTTCAAAAAAAATTGAGTAGAAGATAGGACTAATCCCTATTTTAGAGAGAACTGTAGCAAAATTCAAAATTTCAAAGTTTGCAAATTCCGTGACCAAGCGCGCCCATGCGCGACGGGGCAGGGGCACGGAGAGGTGTATTTTTTGGCCAATTTTCTTGTTCCGGTCCAAGCATTTGGGTCTTCATCCTAAGTCTCCCCACGCATAAAAATACATATACTTAGTCATTGTCAATTCCATATCATTCTAAACATTCCCCAAAACCCTCTCTAATACTTAGCCAAATATTTCGCTCAAATTTAACTGTCCCAAACTCATTTCGGATCTCAAGAAATTTATTTAAACTTAAATATCTCATTCAAATCTAAGTCAAGCTTATTCATGTCATTAAAGACTATCGTGTGTCCCCTACATCAAGCCAAATTCAAAGGAATTTTCATTGGCTAAGTTTTGCATAAGTACTAGTAGGAGGGTGTACTTTGAAGGGGAATATCTATTATCACACAAATAACTGGGTGTCCCACGACCTACAAAATGTCTATTTGAAATAGCTTTATAATGCACTTGGTTTCACCTTATTTATAGTACGATTGAAGATGTTATGCCTATTTTCATAGAAATCGTCTGTGCAGGCATATATAAGGGTTTTTACGAAATTCCATTTTATTAATGGCATTTCATAAATTTAGTACACTTCCTAGAGACCTAAATCCTACTCCTAAAGATCAAATTTACTCCTCCTAATTGGAATACACTCACAAATTCTCCCAAAAGCCTCTACCAAACCCCAATAAGAATTCAAGGAAACTCAAGAACAAATTGTGGATTTCAAGACCCCATTCCAAGCTTCAAGTCTTTCTCAACTCAATCTCAAGAAATTCAAGGTCTAAGGTATGTGGGTTTCATCCATTGGGCCTTTTCACCCATGGAGCCCAATCTTCCTATTTAACGAAAATTGCATGATTTCAAGTTGTATTTCTTATGGGTACTATTTATTATGGCCCAATCCAAACCCTTTCTAGTATTGGGCAACCCAACCACAAAATCCATATTAATCTCTTTCCATTACCATGTAAGAAATATGAGCATGAAATATGTTGGGGTTTTATCAAATATTGTTGATTATGCATGAATATCTATTTTGAGCTTAAATTATGAGGTAATCTTTGTCTATTGATACTATATATGATTAAAGCTATGAAATCTATGAACTATTGTGAAGTTTGTATATGATTTACAAGTTACCTATAATGGGGTTTTACCATGATCTTGGTAGTCAGATTTACATGATTTTAAGATACATTGACTTCACTGTTTTATGATCTTTACTCTTGCATTTTGCATCATTTGAACATGTCCTCATATGTGTCCACCAAGTGTTTGATGAAGTACCAAGTAAAGAATTCTCAAGATAAGCACATATTTTACAAGTCAAGTGACTTCATGATGAATATGGGCTATCACATATGTTATGTATTCAAATTGTCTATGACTATGCAAGTATGAAGTTAAGTCATAGATCAAAGATTATACCTCTTGTAAGCTTTTTAATATTAATGAAAGGGTAATGTTTGTTGACGATCTATTATTATGTTATGAAGTTGGCTCACCATTAGAGGTCAAGGATGTTTAAGAGCTACTCGTGTCATGATTCTATGTTTCTCATAAGCTATTGGAGTTTTGATTATTTCAATTATTCTATGGGATCAAGCTTAGCACCAATGGATGGAGGGTTTTCTCTCTTTCCTTGAACTATGTGCCACCATAGGACTATGTTATACCCTTGCAATACTAGTGGATCCATTTAGTACACTTTCTCTTGAAGTTTTTCCCCAAATGGTATAGGCTCCCATAAAGTGAAATTATTCATGAAATCCTTTTTGAAATGGGACCTTCTCCCGTAAGGAAGGTTACTTCTCTGAAATGGAACAGGCTCCTATAAGTGAAGTATGGTTTACCTTGGCAAGTAGACCACCTCTTTATCGATGAGGGGTAATAACCGGGATTATAAGTTGTAGCTCGCTTGGTCTTATTCTATGTGCATTGAGGTCTCTTCCCACACTTATGTATTATGATCTATACAAATTAAATTATTTGCAAAGCATGATTTACTTAAGCATTGATCATACATCCCATATTGCTATTATGTTATCTATTGCTTATCATTATGCATTTTGACTAATGTTTCCTATCTCTTGTTGTATTTCATCCTACATACTTAGTACATTCAAATGTAGAAATGCATACTCTATGCCTATATGATGTTACCATGTAAGAACCGAAGCTCCACTTGATCATCCTCCTCCTCCGCATAGCTAGTAATATTTATTCAAGTAAGTTGGTGAGTCCTTAATTCCGAGGACATACTTCTCTTGATTTCTGCTATGTATTGACTCTTCATATATTGGAAACTTATGATTATGAGGTGAGCCCAGTTGCTTGTCTTGGCCCCCGCTAAGTTCTATTTCTAGAGGTGTTGTTGGACAAGTTTTGTGTTATTCTTGAGTTTTGACGCATCTATGTTATTTAAGTACTAAACTCTCTCCCTTAGTCCCAATTTCCCTTGTTTATATTTTCTCTTATTGTTTATTCATGCTTCCGCAACCAAAGATGTGTGTATGATATGCTAAGAGGCTTGTTTTGGGTTCCTTTGGGTTCCCCATTCACCTTGTCATGTCTAAACTGTAGTTTGGGTCATGAAAAACTTGGTAACAGAGAACTAGGTTATTAATGGTCCTCAGAGTCCAACATACTGTATCGATTAGAGTCTTATTCATGGTTGAGTAGCACGCCACAACTATGAATAAGAGGTTGTGAGATATTTAAGGTAATGTTTCCCTTCTTCTAAGCTTATGTCGCGCTATAGGAGTTAAGGTATGGTTTATCCTCTAACTATTATTCTTGCTAAGCTAGATCATGCTTAACACATGAGGGGAGGAGGCACCCGATGTTGTTACCAGTATGATAAAGGTTTTTTATTCGATGTCCATGCTTTGATAGTTCCGGTGTTCACTATTTCTTTCAGTACTTCTTTGTTGCTAGTAAGATTCATGAGTGTCCCGAAGAGTCATGTAAGTCTATTGTTGCTAGAAAGGTTTATAAGGTTTGCCGTATATTCTTATTGCATAGGGTCATGTCTTGTAATCTTGGTTGAACTTGGCTTGATGGGTTGGAAGTCTTAGGGTGGTTTGGCTATATGGATATCATGCTTCCGATGAGTTTAGAACCCGTAAGGTTATAATATGATGGTTAATGATAGACGATCTAGTTGGTCAACTACAATTGGCTAGTCATTTTTATAAGATTGATCTTCGGTTCAAATTTTGTCTCTAAGTAAGGATAAGGGTAGGTGATATCCCCAAGTGTTTTTACGGACTAGGAGTGAGCATTTTGAGTCATGGTGGGGTTGGTTAGTTGACAAATGCACCGGCTATGTTTATGGGTTTCATGAATAGGGTCTTAAAACTCTACCTCGACAAGATTGTGGTGGTCTCTAGTGATGGAGAATTGGCTTATTTAGAGCTTGTGAATCATTTGGGGTTAGTGTTGTAAGTCTTGGCGAATAAGAGGTTCTTTGCTAATTATGACAAATGTGAATCATAGGTAACAAAAAGGTTGTTAGAGCTCCTTAAAGATTATGATTTGAAGTACATTATCATCCCATTAAGGCTAATGTTGTAGCGGATGCTTTGAGTAGTGTATCTATGGGTAGCCTACCATGCGTTGATGGTGGCAAAGAGGTGACTAGAGAGGTCCATCGGTTGGCCAGATTGGAAGTTAGGTTGAAAGAGGTTGGAATGGTGGTGTAGTGAGGGCTAATGGTTCTAGATCTTTCTTGGTTAATGAGGTGAAAGCAAAGCAAGACCTTGACCCTGCCTTGTTAGAGTTGAAGACCTTGGTGAGAAATGTTAAAGTGAGGTTCACTTGGAAGTCCCACTCATGAAGGGGTGTGGCCCAATTTGGCAAGAAATGGAGTTGAGTTTGTGGTTTTTGGGACCTTATAGAGTATTGAGTAGGACTGGTAAGGTCGCATGCGAATAGGAATTGCTTATATGGATATAGTTCATCTGGTTCTTCATGCTTCTATGTTGAGAGGATGTATTGGTGACTCTAGGGCTATAGAACTCCTTTACGTTGTGAGTGTTGTGGAGGAAAGTTGGCTTAGGAGAAGGTACCAGTGGATGTATTGGATGTAAGGGTGCAATAGTTGATTAATAAGAATGTATTGTTCGTCACGGCCCTTTGGAAGAATCCTCAAGTCGAAAGTATCTCTCGAAGAGCCGGAGTGGGCATGAAAAAGCAATATTTGTACCTCATTCACTCTATTCAAGCTATGATAAAAACTCTAGTCCTTTTTATGAAATCAAATCTTATATTTCATCCCTATGTCATTTGTACGATTCATGTTTATGTTGACAAGTTCATGATGATTTTCACACTTATATTGAGATTCTGAAAATAGTGTTTTAAATTTATTATTGCATTCTTGTTGGAGCTGATTTCACCATTTTACTCTTTTATGTACATTTCTTTGACATTCAAGGGTGTATATTCCCAAGGGGGAGATATTGAAACGACCCCAGAAAGTACCCGAAAATGTACCTCGAAAATGCCCATTATTATAATTTCTATATATCTCAAAATCAGTGTGTGATATCAAAAATCTGAATTCACATTCTTGTTCTAGGTCCAAAATTAAGTGGGGAATGGATCTTACCTCGATTTTAGAGCAACCGTAGAAATATTCAAAATGTCAAAGTTTACGAATTCCAGTGACCAAGCGTGATGCGCCAGGGGGCAGAGAGGTGTAATTCTTAGTTAGTATTCTTGTTTTGGTCCAAGGCCTTTGAGTCTTGGGTCCAAGTCTCCCCACGCCTAAAAATATCTATACTTAGTCATTTTCAATCTCATATTATTCAAGACATTCCCCTAAACCCTCTCTAACACTTACCCAAATATTTCACCCAAATTCAAGTGTCCCAAACTCATTCTGTATCTCAAGAAATTCAGTCATGCTTCAAGCTCTCATTCAAATCAAATTCATGCTTATTCATGTCGTTAAAGATCATCTTGGGTCCCCAACATCAAGTCAAGTTCAAAGAAATTTCTGTTGGCTAAGTTTTGCACAAGTATCGGTAGGAGGGTCAATTTTAAAGGGTCATATCTCTTAGTACACAAATAACTAGGTGGAACATGACCTACCAAATTAAAGCTCTTTGAATTAGCTTTCTGACGCACTTGGTTTCACCTTATTTATAATTCGGATGCAGAAGTTATACCTGTTTTTGTAGAACTCATCTGTGCATGGGTATATACGAGTGTTTGCCAAATTACTTTTGATTAATTGCATTTCATAAATTTATTTATTTCTATTGGTTTTTAGGTAATTTCTATGCTATCTTAACACTTCCTAAAGACCTAAACCCAATTTAAAAAGATCAAAATTCAGTCTTCCCAATTGGAATACACTCTCAAATTCTCCCAAGAACCTCTACCAAACCCCAACAAGAATTCAAGGAATCTCTAGAATAAGTTGTGGATTTCAAGACCCCATTCTATTCTTCAAGTCATTCTCAACTCACTTTCAAGAAAATCAAGGTCCAAGATATGTGGGTTTCATCCTTTGAGCCCTTTCACCGACAGAGCCCAATCTTCCTATTTTATGAAAATTGTATGATTTCAAGTTGTATTTCTTATGGGTATCTATCATTACAAAATATGAGCATGAAATATGTTGGGGTTATGTCAAATATTGTTGATTATGCATGAATATTTATTCTGAGCTTATGCTATGAGGTAATCTTTGTCTGTTGAGACTATACATGATTCAAGCTATGAAATCTATGAAATATTGTGAAGTTATGATATGATTTACAAGTTACCTATGATGGGTTTTACCATGATGTTGGTGGACTGATTCAGATAATTTTAAGATACATTGATT
Source organism: Solanum ossicruentum (assembly GCA_025774065.1). NCBI lineage: Eukaryota > Viridiplantae > Streptophyta > Magnoliopsida > Solanales > Solanaceae > Solanum > Solanum ossicruentum. Next base: position 17,031 of record JAOTQR010111642.1, on the reverse strand, counting down.
TCAGTACTTCATGATCTATACTTATGCATTTTGCATGATTTGAAGAGGTCCTCATATGTGCCCAACCAAGAGTTTGATGAAATGCCAAGTTAAGAATTCCCAATATATATACATGTTTTACAAGTCAAGTGACTTCATGATGAATATGAATTATCAAGTATGGTATGAATTCATGAAATTATCTATGATTATGCAAGTATGAAGTTAAGCCCTTTTTCAAAGACTATACCTCTTGTGATCCTTTTGATGTGAATGAAAGGGTAATGTTTATAGTGGTGATCTACTTTTATGTTTTGAAGTTAGGCTCACCATTAGAGGTCAAGGATGTTTAAGAGCTACTCGTGTCATGATTAATCTGTGGGATTAGGCTAAGCACCGATTGATGGAGAATTTGCTCTCTTTCCTTAAACTATGTGCCACCATTGTACTATGTTATTTCCTTCTTATACTAACGGATCCATTTAGTGCACTTTCTATTGAAGTTCTTCACGAAATGGGACGGGCTCCCATAAGGTCAAATTACTCATGAAATCCTTTTTGAAATGGGATGGGCTCCCATACGGAAGGTTACTTCTCTGAAATAGGATGGGCTCCTGTAAGGTGAAGTAAATTTTACCTTTGCAAGTAGATCACCTCTTTACCAGTGAGGGATAATCATTGGGATGCCAAGTTGTAGCTAACTTTGTCTTATTCTATGTTGGTTGAGGTCTCTTCCCACACTTATGTATTATGATCTATACAAATAAAATGATTTACAAATCATGATTTACTTAAGCTTTGATCATACATGTCATATTGCTATAATGTTATCTATTGCTTATCATTATGCATTTTGACTATATTGCCTATCTCTTCTTGCATTTCATCCTTCATACTTAGTACATTCAAACATACTAACGCATACTCTATGCCTACATGATGTTACTATGTAGGAACCAGAGCTCTACTTGGTCATCATCATCCTCCGCATGGCTAGTAATATCTATTCAAGCAAGTTGGTGAGTCCTCAATTCTGAAGACATACTTCTCTTGATTAATGCTATGTATTGGCTCTTCTTATGTTGGAAACTTATGATTATAAGGGTGAGCCCAGTTGCTTTCCTTGGCCCCTGCTAAGTTGTATGTCTAAATGTGTAGTTGGACAAGTTATATATTATGCTTGAGTTTTGATGCATCTGTGTTATTTAAGTACTAAAGTTTCTCCCTTTGTCCAAATTTCCCTTGTTTATGTTTTCTCTTATTGTTTGTTCTTGCTTCCACGACCAAGGATGTGTTTGATATGCTAAGAAGCTTATTTTGGGTTCCCTAAGGTTCCTCATTACCGGTGTCAGGTCTAGGCCCAAGTTTGGGTCGTGACAAACTTGGTATCAGAGCACTAGGTTGTTAATGGTCCTCGAAATCCAATACACCGCATCGATTAGAGACTTTTTCATAGTTGTGAAGCGCGTCACGACTATGAATAAGAGGCTATGAGACTTTTTATGTAATGTTTCCCTTCTTCTTAACCTATTTCGTGTTATAGGAGTTAAAGTAAGGTTTTCCCCTTAACGATTGTTCTTGATATACTAGATCTATCTAACACAGGTAGAGAGGAGGCACCCGATGTTGTTACTGGTATGTTAAAAGTTTTTTATATGATGTACATGCTTTGATAGTTATGGGGGTCACTATTTCTATCATCACTTCTTTGTTGCTGGTAAGATTCATGAGTGTCCTAAATAGTCATGTGAGTCTATTGTTGCTAGAAAGGTCTATAAGGATTACTCCATGTTCTTATTGTATAGAGTCTTGTCTTGTGATCTTGGTTGAACTTGGCTTGATAGGTTGGAGGTGTTGGGGTGGTTTGGCTACATGTATATCATGCTTCCAATGAGTGTAGAACCCGTAAGGTTGTAATATGATAATTAAGGATAGATGATCTATTTGGTCAACTACAATGGGCTAGTCACTTTTCTAAGATTGATCTCCGGTTCGGACTTTCTCCCCAAGTGAGGATGAGGGTAGGTGATATCCCCAGTGTCTTTTCAGACAAGGAGTGCGCATTGTAAGTTGTGGTGGAGTTGGTTGGTTGACTGCACTGGCTATGCTTATGGGTTTCATGAATAGGGTTTTAAAACCCTACCTCGGCATGATTGTGGTGGTCTCTAGTGATGGAGCATTGACTTATATAGAGCTTGTGAATCATTTGGGGTTAGTGTTGTAAGTCTTGGCGAATGAGAGGTTATTTGCTAATTATGACAAGTGTGAATCATGGGTAACAAGAAGGTGGTTAGAGCTCCTTAAGAATTATATTTGAGAGTTATTATCATCCCGATAAAGCTAATGTTGTGGTGGATACTTTGTGTCGGGTGTCTATGGGTAGCCCAGCATATGTTGATGGTGGCAAAGAGGTGACTAGAGAGGTCCATCGGTTTGTCAGATTAGGAGTTAGGTTGGAAGAGGTTTGCTATGGTGATGTAGTAGGGGCTAATGGTTCTAGATCTTTCTTGGTTTATGAGGTGAAAGCAAAGCAAGACCTTGACCTCGCCTTGTTAGAGTTAAAGACCTTGGTGACAGATGATAAAGTAGGTGTTCTCTAACAATGGGGAGATGGTGTCATTAGATACTAAGGTAGGTCATTTCTGGTTGTGTTTGACGATTGGGTTTACTTGGAAGTCCCACCTATGAAGGGGTCTGGCCCAGTTTGGCAAGAAATGGAGTTGAGCTTGTGGTTTGTGAGTCCTTATAGAGTATTGAGTATGATTGGTGAGGTTGCATGCGAATGGGAATTGCCTATGGATATGGATATGGTTCATCCGGTTCTTCATGCTTCTAAGTTGAGGGGATGTATTGGTGATTCTAGTGTTGTAGAACCTCTTGAGGTTGTAGGAGTTGTGGAGGATAAGTTGACTTAAGAGAAGGTCCCAGTGGAGGTATTGGATATAAGGGTGGAAGAGTTGATTAATAAGGAAGTAGTGTTCATCAAGGCCCTTTGAAAGAATAGTCAATTCAAAAGTGTCTCTCGGGGAGCCAGAGCAGGCATGGAAAAGCAATATTTGTACCTTTTTCACTCTATTCAAGCTATGATAAAAAAAATCAAGTCCTTTTTATGATCTCAAATCTTATTTTTCAGCCCTATGTCGTTTGCATGCATTTATGTTTATGTTAACAAGTTCATGATGATTTTGACACTAATATTAAGATTTCAAAAATGGTGTTTTAAATGTATTGTTACATTCTTGTTAGGGATGATTTCTCCATGAATACTCTTCTTATGTACACGTCTTTGACATTCGAGGACAAATGTTCCCACGGAGGAGATACAGAAACGACCCCAAAAAGTGCCCGAAAATGTGTCTCAGAAATGTTCATAATTTTAATTTTTATATAGCTCAAAATCCATCGGTGATATCAAAAATCCAACTTCAAATTCTCGTTCAGGGGAAAAAATTGAGTGGGAGATGGGTCTAACCCCGATTTTAGAGAAACTATAGAAAAATTTTAAAATTTCAAAGTTTGTGAATTCTAGTGACCAAGCGCGCCCCAGGTGCGATGCGCCAAGAGCAAGGAGAGGTATAAATTTTGGCCATTTTTTTGTTCCGTCCAAGGCTTTTGGTTCTTCGGCCTAAGTCTCCCCTGGTATAAAAATACCTATACCTTTGTCATTTTCAATGCAATATCATTCAAGACATTCCCCAAAACCCTCTACAATACTTAGCCAAATATTTCACCCAAATTCAAGTGTTCCAGACTCGTTCCAGATCTCAAGAAATTCATTTAATCCTCAAGCTTTCATTCAAATCTAAGTGAAGCATATTCATGTCGGTAAAGACCATCATGGGTCCCCTACATCAAGCCAAGTTCAAAGGTATTTTCATTGGTTAAGTTTTGCACAAGTACTTGTATGAGGGTCAAATTTAAAGGGGCATATCTCTTAGCACACAAATAACTAGCTGAACCACGACCTACCAAATTAAATCTCTTTGAATTATCTTTCCAACTCACTTGGTTTCACCATATTTAGAGTTTGGATGAAGAAGGTATACCCATTTTTGTAGAACTTGTGTGTGTGTGGGTAGTATACGAGTTTTTGCTAAATTCCGCTTGATTAATGGCATTTTGTAAATTTAGTTATTTTTATTGGTCTTTTGGGGATTTCTATACTATCTTAACACTTTGTAAAGACCTAAACCCTACTCCTAAAGATCAAATTCACTTCTCCCAATTGGAATACACTCTAAATTTCTCTCTGGAGCCTCTACCAAACCCCAATAAGAATTCAAGGAAACTCAAGAACAAATTGTGGATTTCAAGACCCCATTCCAAGCTTCAAGTTCTTCTCAACTCAATTTCAAGAAATTCACGATTTAAGGTATCTGGGTTTCATCCATTAGCTCTTTCACCCATGGAGCCCAATCTTCCTATTTTATGATAATTGCATGATTTCAAGTTGTATTTCTTATGGGTAACTATTATTATGAAATATGAGCATGAACTATGTTGGAGTTTTTTCATATATTATTGATTATGCATGAATATCTATTTTGAGCTATATTATGAGCTAATCTTTGTCTATTGACACTATACATTATTCAAGTTATGAAATCTATGAACTATTGTGAAGTTTTGATATGATTTACACTTACCCATGATGGGATTTTACCATGATGTTCGTGGGCCGATTTACATGATTTTAAGAAACATTAATTTCACTATTTCATGATCTATACTCTTGCATTTTGCATGATTTTGAACGTGTCCTTAGATGTGCCCACCAAGTGTTTATTGAAATGCCAAGTTATTAATTCTCAAGATATACATGTTTTACAAGTCAAGTGACTTCATGATGATTATGGGCTATCAAGTATGCTATGAAATCATGAAATTATCTATAATTATGCAAGTATGAAGTTAAGCCCTTTTTCAAAGATTATATCTCTTGTGAGCCTTTTGATGTTATTGCAAGGGTAATGTTTGATGATGATCTATTCTTATGTTTTGAAGTTAGGCTCACCATTAGAGATAAAGAATGCTTAAGAGCTACTCGTGTCATGATTCTATGTTTCTCATAAACTATTAAAGTTATGATTATTTAATTTATTATGTGGGATTACGCTAGCACCAATGGATGGAAGGTTTGCTTTCTTTCCTTGAACTATATGCCACCATAGGACTATAATATACCCTTGCAATACTAGTGGATCCATTTAGTGCACTTTCTCTTGAAGTTCTTCCCGTTGTGGGACAGGCTCCTGTAAGGTGAAGTTACTCATGAAAAAATTTCTGAGAAGGGACAATCTCCCGTAAAGAAGGTACTTATCTGAAATGGGACGGGCTCCCGTAACGTGAAGTATGGTTTACCTTGGCAAGTAAACCACTTCTTTACCAATGAGGGGTAATCATCGGGATTCCAATTGTAGCTCACTTGGTCTTATTCTATGTCGGTTGAGGTCTCTTCCCACACTTATGTATTATGATCTATACAAATTAAATGATTTGCAAGCATGATTTACTTAAGCATTGATCATACATGTCATATTGCTATTATGTTATCTATTGCTCCTCATTATGCTTTTTGTCTATGTTGCCTATCCTTGATTTATTGCATCGTACATATTTAGCACATTCAAACGTATAACACATACTCTATGCCTACATGATATTACCATGTAGGAACCGGAGCTCTACTTGATCATCGTGCTCCTCCGCGTGGCTAGTAATATCTATTCAAGCAAGTTGGTGAGTCCTCAATAACAAGGACATAATTCTCTTGATTTATGCTATGTATTCACTCTTCTTATGTTAGAAACTTATGATTATAAGGGTGAGCCCGGTTGCTTACCTTGGCTGCCACTAAGTTCTATGTCTAGAGGTATTGTTGCACAAGTTATGTATTATGCTTGAGTTTTGATCCATCTATGTTATTTAAGTACTAAAATCTCTCCCTTAGTCCTAATTTCACTTGTTTATGTTTTCTGTTGTTGTTTATTCTTGCTTCTGCGATCAAAGATGTGCATATTGTTTGGGGTTCTTTCGGGTTCCCTATTCGTCATGTCACATCTTGGACCTAGTTTGGGTCATGACAGTATTCTACTCTAGTCAAGAGATAACACAACCCTACCATGAACCCAGGGTAAGGATGGGACTATTCTAGCCTAAGGCTCAACTGGAGATCACTGAAACAAGATAGTATGATAGAAAATTGGATACAAGGCAATACAATCTGAATTAACATGAAATGCATACTAAAAATATATCAAAATGGGCTTAGTCAAATTGGAGACTGTTGCCTATATCGAAACCAATCACGCATGCTCATAATCATCTTTACACTAGCTATCCAGGCTTGAAGCATATTTTAATACCACTATGCTATCCCAAATCAATCTACACATCATTACGAGCATTTGAACATTGAAAACATAATTTTTGCAGTCAGACTCAAAATTGGGTCAATTATTGAGTTGCAGAACCTGCAATGGAAATTTCAAAATATACTCCATTAGAAGGTTACCAGCATAATCGGTAACTTGGACTCTAAAATGAGGCATAATTCCATGTTTAGAATAGGAAAATTTGACTCAATAATATTTTCATAACAAAAAGAAATTTCAAGAAAAGGAATAACAACTAGTTTACCAAAATTATCTCAAACAAAGCCTCCAATGCACTTCCCAATCATACAATGATGATCACTGCGAGAAACCCCACTAGTTAAGTTTCTGAAGCAGTTAATTCGGACCTATATTGGTCAAGACATTAACTTCCAAAAATCACATAGATCTCAACCCGAAAAGAGAAATGGAACAACTAAAACTCAGAATATACCTCGAATGAAGCATCTAAGATCAATTTTGACATTACCACGATGCTCTCCTCAAAATTATACATAAGAAGCCTCAACAATCACAGGAAATGGACTTCGAACGCTCAAGCCATCACACCTCAAAATTCTCACAAAATTCAGTCTGAAAATGATATATAATACCAATTATTTTTAAGAAATTACCAAAAATAAAATATTCACATCTAAATCAAGCTTACCCTGATTTGCCTCATCGAAAACTCCACAATTTGAATGCAAGAATCACTGAAAATGAACCCTAAAAGCTCAAGTTATCAACACCTCAAAATTCACTCAAGATTTAGGTCCAAAAATGAACCTACATGGCAACAAATGTCATAATTTTGCCTCAAATTAAGAAGGTCCCAGTTTAAATTTCAAGCTCACCACTATGTTGCTTACGAAAAATCCTCCAAGTTGGAACTTTGTATAGTCCAATTTGGACTAGAAATAGAATAGAAAATGACCCTTGAAGATGAGAAAATAAGTTGAAATGGGAATTTTTAAAAGTTTGAATCTAGTCCTTAAAAGCCCAAAATCTGGTCCCTCAAAGAGTTGCACTAGATTTAGCTTTTCCTATTTTATTAAAGTCACTGAACGGACCCTCGAAATTCAATTAGAACCTGATAAAGAATACTAGACACGCTGACCTATCAAATTTGGTATTCCAGAGTCAATGGACCAGTCAAAATTCTCATATGAGGTCGTTATCGACTAAATATGGATCCCACTCCCAAGACCATTTTCAATAAAATTCCACCGAGGGGCTCAGAATGAATTGATAATACTACGACCCAAGCTTAGGGCCTAGACATGACACGGCGCCTGGAAACCCTAAGGGGCCCCAAACAAGACTCTTAACATATCATCACACATCCTTGGTTGTGGAAGCAATAAAATATAATAAGATATTGCAAATAGGGATAAATGGGGCTAAAGGACAATCATCATATCATAAACATCAAGAGTCAAGAGAGAGTCAAAGCTCATATCATAGTATAAAACATGTCCAACAACACCTCTAAAACTTAGATACTTAGCGAGGGCCAAGACAAGCAATCGGGCTCATCCTCATGATCAATACATACATAAGAGAAGATAGTTTTAGTACATAGTATGAGATCATTAACATCATCCCCGGAATAGAGGACTCACCAGCTAGTTTGACCTAATTGTATGACTTTGGTATGATGTCCTTCGAATGTGGATTCTTGTAAAACATCGCGCCACCATATGAACATGGTATATAGGATAAATATGAGGCCACCTGAAAGGGAAAGGAAGGATGGAATGCCAACAGGTGTCTATTATATTGAATTTACCCGATAATCCCCATTTTGGGAACGTCCAGTGCCAAGACATGAAAAGGCAATGTGGAATAGCTAGTCTAGAGCTAGAGAAAGATTATTAATTTATCCATTAAAATCCTACAGCTTGCATTCGTCTTGCACAACCGGAGTTTTTGGGCATTGCTTGGGCTAAGTCAAACTTGGGACGAGTGTTGTATAGCTACCTAGTGATTTACAAGTACCCTCACAGCACTGACCATAGTAAACCCCTTCTCGTTGTACCAAAATAGAGCGTTGCAACCGATCCTGCATACTAATCATCTGCCGCTTAAAGTAATGGCCAAGGTTTCTATGGATTCAGTCCTATGGAAAAATAGTGTTGTAGGAAATTCAGTGTGTAGTGTCACTCCTGGGACACTAAGGATCAGACAATCGTACTAACCACATAGAGAAGGAGAAGGAGGATCAAGCAGAGCTCTTGTTCCTACATGGTAACATCATGTAGGAATAGAATATGTATTACTACGTCTGAATGTACTAAGTATGTAGGATGCAATGAAACAAAAGATAGGCCACATAATTGAAATACACAATGATAAGTAATAGATAACACAATAACAATATGGAATGTATGATCAATACTTTAGTAAAACATGCTTACATATAACATAATACATGTGTAAGAAGAGATTATCATTGTAGAACCATAGTCTACAAAGGTATAAACCCCTGGGTTGGTTGGTCGATCATCGCACCCTACCACCCATAGTGATTGAGGTACTAACCTTCAATCCAGTTACCAAGGTATGAATCCCTTGATTGGTTGGTGGATAGTCTTACCCTACCACCCCTAGTGATTAAGGTACTAACCCCTCAACCCCGTTATCATGGCACAACCCCTTAATTAGTATCAAGCTACAAACCCTTCGACATGGTTGCCCAGGCTCTTAACCCCCCCGAGTAAGGCATGGTCACTTTCCAACACTATATAGGAGAATATCATATACATACGTTCCTTTCATCATTGTTAATTCATTCAACCATAAGACATGCATTGGACCTTTAATTACTCAAAATACCCTAATCGGACATTTTATCAAGTACTTGGCGAGTGTGAAGTGCTAGTGTAAAATCATGCAATTTAAGAGTAAAAAAATGTTAGAAAATTCAGTGTAAAATCATCATATGTACTTGGTAACACCCTCAAGCAATATACACCAAAATCCTTCATCAAATCTCACAATATACCTTGGATTTATAGCTCAAAACATGTTAAAACAATAACAATTTCATGAAACCCCAACATATTTGTGTAGTGAAATTCATAATAAGTAAGATCCATGAGTTAATCAACTTTAAATCATGCAATTTTAGGTAAAAGAAAGCTTGGGCATCATGGGTGAAAGGAACCATGAAAGAAACCCACATACCTTGACTTTGAAGAATTCTTGAAGAAGATTGGAAATGGAGACTAGAAGCTTGAATGAGAACCTTAAGATCCAGATAAGTTTTGGGACTTGAAAGTTTGAGTGAAATATTTGTCTAAGTGTTTGAGTGAGTTTGGGGAATGTCTTGAATGATATGAGGGTGAAATATGGCTAACTATAGGTATTTTTACGGATGGAAACACTTAAGCCCAAGACCGAAAAGTCTTGGACCAAGATAGAAAAAAAGTGCACATAATACGCAGTAGCACGCTCATGGCGCATCGCGCCAGGAGCGCGGATTGCTCTATGGCAATCACATTTTGAGATTTCCATATTTTGATACGGTTGCTTAAAATCGGGGTTAGACACATCTCTCACTCGATTTGACCCCCTGATTAAGAATACTAAGTTGGATTTTTGATATCAAGCGCGTATTTTGAGATATATGGAATTATGATTTCGGGCACTTCTGAGGTACATTTTCAGGTACTTTTTGGGGTTATTTCAATATCTTCCCCTTGGGAACATTCATCCTTGAATGACAAAGAAACGTATATAAGAAGAGTAATCATGAAGAGGTCAGCCCCAACAAGAAGCAACAATCCACTTGAAACACTTTTCAAAATCTCAACATAAATGTAAAATCACCATGAACTTTGTCAATATGAAAATAAATGCATGCAAATGACTTAGAAGCTGGAACGTGAGACATGAAATCACATGGAAGAATTAGAATTAGTACCTTATGCTTGAGTAGGATAGAAGAGATAAGGATATAATTTTTGCATGTCGGCTTCGGCCTCCCATGTAGCACTTTTGACTTGTTGATTGCTCCAAAGGACCTTAACCGAAGCAATATCCTTGTTCCTCAACCTCTTCACTTGTCTATCCAAGATCTCTGCTGGAACTTCTTCATTTGTCAAGCAATCTTCAACTACCCCCTACAATATCAAGAGGCACAATAGCATTAGGGTTACCCGCACACTTCCTCAAAATAGACACATGAAAGACCGAATGAACCAATTCCATTTCACTAGGCAATTCCAACTCATAGGCCACCTTACCAATCCTCCTCATCACCCTACAAGAATCCACTAACATTGGACTTAGTTTACTCTTCTTACCAAAACAAACCACAGCCTTCATGGGTGACACCTTTAAATAAACCCAATCACTAACTTTAAACTCAAGCTGCTTCCTTCTCACATCAGCATAAGACTTTTGGTGACTTTAGGCTGTTTTCAAACATTCTCTAATCACCTTTACCTTCTCCATAGCATCCATAACCATATTCAAACCCAACAAAGCCATTTCTCCAACTTCAAACCACCCAATCGGTGATCTACAATATCTACCACTTAGGGCCTCCAAAGGAACCATATCAATGCTAGAATGATAGCTATTATTATAAGCAAACACAACCAACGGAAGATGATCATCCCAACTACCTCTAAACTCCATCACATAAGCCTTAAACATGTCCTCAAGAGTTTGTATAGTTCTCTCGGCTTGACCATCCGTTTGAGGGTGGAAGGTGGTACTAAGTTTAACTCTTGAACAGGACCCCTTTGAAAGGACCTCCAAAAATGTGAAGTAAATTGAGCACCACGATCCAATATGATGGTCAATGGAACCCCATGCAAGCTCACCAATTCAGAAATGTACAACCTAGCATAATCTTCAACCCCATATGTGGTCTTGATCAGTAGAAAGTGAGCGGATTTTGTCATCCTATCAACCACAACCCAAATGGAGTCAAAATTCTTTTTAGTCTTTGGTAACCCAACCACAAAATCCATACTAATCTCTTCACACTTCCAAGTATGAATCTCTATGTCTTGGGCTAGGCCCACCTGACCTTTGATACTCTGCTTTGACTTGTTGACAACTATGACAACTAGATAAAAATTTGGCAATGTCCTCTTCATGCCTCCCCACTAATACACCTCCCTTAAATCTCTATACATCTTAGTAGATCCAGGATGAATAGACTAAGAAGAGCCATAAGCCTCATCAAGAATCTTTTCTCTCAAGCCATCAACACAAGGCACACATAACCTACCTTAGCATCTAAGGACGCCACCTCCCCCTAGGAAGAAAACCTTCATCTTACCATATTTTACCAATGCCTTTAATTCTAATAAGGAGCGATCAAGATCTTGCTTTTCTTTTATCTCATCAACCAAGGAAGACTTTGAACCATCAACAACCACAATACCACCATTATCAACCTCTTCCAAACTAAACCCCAATCTAGCCAACCGATGGACCTCCTTAGCCACCTCTATGCCCTCACCATCAACATGTATTATGCTACCCATGGACACCCTACTCAAGGAATCGGCCACCACATTAGCCTTACTGGGATGATAATGTATACTCATATCATAGTCAATAAGAAGTTCTAGCCACCTCCTTTGTCTCAAGTTGAGATCCTTTTGAGTGAAGATATATTGGAGACTCTTATGATCGGTGAACACATCAACATGCACCCCATATATGTAGTGATGCCAAATCATCAAAGAAAAGACCATGGTGGCTAACTCAAGATCATGAGTAGAATAATTCTTTTCATTTACTTTGAGTTATCTAGAAGCATAGGCTATCATCTTACCATTTTGCATCAACACACAATCCAAACCAACTCTAGAAGCATCACAATACATAATAAATCCTTCTAGCCCTTCTGATAATGATAATATAAGAGCGTATACAAGCTTATCTTTCAATGTTTGGAAACTCTTTTCATACTCATTGGTCCACACAAATTTGGCTTTCTTTTGAGTCAGCTTTGTCATGGGAGATGTACTAGAAGAGCCCATTCACAAACTTCCAATAGTAAATTGCTAAGCCCAAGAAGTTAATAATATCCGACGGAGTCAATGGCCTAGGACAACTTCTAATCACATCCGTCTTTTTAGGATCCACCTTAATACCATCCCCCGACACCACATGACCTAGGAAGGCAACCTATTTTAACCAAAAATCACATTTTTCATAATTGGCATACAACTTTTATTTCCTTAATCTTTGCAACACTATCATCAAATGAGCCACATACTTCTCCTCAATATTAGAATAGACCAAAATATCATCAATGAAGACCACAACAAACAAATCACAGTAGGGTTTGAAGATCCTATTAAGTTGTCCGTAGTGTATACAAATTCTAAGAGACTCATCCTTCTTTTTCACAAACAACATCGGTGCATCCCAAGGTAATCGGCTGGGCCTAATAAAACCCTTCTCCAACAAGTCCCTCAAGTGCTCCTTCAACTCCTTTAACTCTGTTGGGTCCATATGGTAAGGGGGACTAGAAATGGATTAAGCGTTGGGGAGGAGGTCTATACTAAAATCTATTTCCCTTTCGGGAGGGACACTGGAAAGGTCACTAGGGAAGACATCAAGGAACTCATTTACCACCAAAACTGACTCTATGGGAAGGATTTTGGACTCCACATCTCTAACCCTTACAAGATGATAAATACACTCCTTAGAGATCAACTTACGAGCTTTAATGCAAGAGACGAATCTACCCTTGACCACCACATTATAAGTCTTCCACTCAAGAAAGGGTTCATTTGGGAATTGGAATTTGACTCTACAGATTCTACAATCAATAGAGGCATAGTCTGCATGCAACCAATCCATCCCATGAATGACATCAAAATCAATCATATCCAACTCAAGAAGATCACAAGGAAAAATCTTACGAAAAATGCAAATCGGACAATTTCTATACACCTTTCAAGCAATAGTAGATGTACCAATAGGAGTAGACACCTCATAAGACTACACAATAATTCCGGTTCAACATGAAACTTTTTGGTAACAAAAGGGGTAACAAAGGAAAGAGTGACACCCAAATCAATCAATGAATACACATCCAAATCAAAGATTTTAACATACCGGTGACGACATCTGGCACATCATCAACCCCTTGTCTTCTATGCAAAGCATAAAACTGATTGTGTCTTGGGGCACTACCTTGTTGACCACCTCTCCCCAAAGGAACCACATTTGTACCTTGTGGACGGACCTCCTTACCCTTGTTGCGGTTAAAAGGACAATCAATCATTTTGTGACCAACTTTTCCACATCCATAACATGCATTTGTGTCTATCAAGCATGGCCCCACAACCCCCATCACATTTTGAACACACATTGTTGGGAACCACACCACCAACATCTTGGGCCCTTAGGATGTCATTGGAAAATCTCCTATTAAAAGCATGAGAAGACCCTTGGCCTTGATGGAACCGGCCACTCTTTCGAATTTGGAACCTTCCCTGAAAGCAGGCTCTCTAGGCCTCATTACTCCTCCTCTTCCTCAATTTTTCCTCCTCCATTTGTTCAGCATAGGTCATCAAACGGGACAAATCTATGTCACAAATCAAGATAGCGGACAGGCATTCCTCACTCACTAAATTGGATACACCTATCACAAACTTGTTCATTTTAGACCTTGGGTCAATAACCAAGTGTGGAGTATATTTAGATATTGGTTGAACTTGAGGTCATACTCCCTCACACTCATAGGTCCTTGTTTCAAGTTCATGAACTCCACCAATTTGACTTCCCTAAGCTCAAGGGGGAAGAACCGATTAAGAAAATTCGCCTGGAATTCCTCCTACAGCACCACATTAGTGATTCCCTTCTCCTCCTTCCATTGATTAAACTATATTTGTGCCACCCCCTTGAGTTGGTAAGCCGCTAACTCTGCCTTCTCCTCCGAACTAGCCCCCGTAATAGCCAAAATCTTGTAGACCTCATCAATGAACTCTTGAAGATCCTCATCTACCTTTGACCCATAGAATTTCGGGGGATTCATCCTCATGAAGTCTCTCACCCGAGATGCCAATGTAGGAGAATGAGGGGCTTGGGCCCCTTGATTGGATTGATTATCCACAACTTGTGCAAGCAAAGTGTGAGCATCCCGGAGCTCACCATGAGTCGGTTGTTCCTCTAGTGTACGGGCTCTTCTTCCTCTTGTGTTAAACATGGTGTAGCAAGCAAAGAACAATCGTTAAGGGGGAAAACCTTATATTTACTTCTATAGCACGACATAGAGTAAGAAGGAGGGAAACATATCCTAAAATGTCTCATAACCTCTTACTCATAATTGTGGTGCACAACACAAACATGAATAAGACTCTAATCGACGTGGTGTGTTGGATGTCGAGGACCATTAACAACCTAGTGCTCTAATACTAAGTTTGTCATGACCCAAGCGTAGGTCCTAGACGTGACACGACGCATGGGAACCCGAAGGGGCCCCAAGCAAGCCTCTTAACATATCATCGCAAATCCTTGGTCGCGGAAGCAAGAAAAATAATAAGAGATTGTAAATAGGAATAAATGAGGCTAATGGATAACTTTCATATCATAAACATCAAGAGTCACAAGAGAGTCAAAGCTCATAGCATACAAAACATGTCCAACAACACCTCTAAAACTTAGATACTTAGTGGGGGAAAAGACAAGGAACTGGGCTCGCCCTCATGGTCAATACATACATAAGAGAAGATAGTTTTAGTACATAGCATGAGATCAATAACATCATTCCCGGAATGGAGACTCACCAACTAGTATGAGAGACAATCGTACTAGCCACGTGGAGGAGGAGGAGGATCAAGTGGGCCTCAGGTTCCTACATAGTGACATCATGTAGGCATAGAGTATGCGCTAGTACGTTTGAATGTACTAAGTATGTAGGATGCAATGCAATAAGAGATAAACAACATAATCAAAATGCATAATGATAAGCAATAGATAGCATAATAACAATATGGCATGTATGATCAATGCTTAAGAAAAACATGCTTACATATAAAATAATACATATGTGAGAAGAGACTATCATTATAGAACTCATAGTTCACCAAGGTACAAACCCTTTGGTTCATTGGTGGATCGTCGCACCCTACCACCCATAGTGATTGAGGTGCTAACCCCTCAACCCAGTTACCAAGGTACAAACCTCTTGATTGGTTGGTGGATAATCGCACCCTACCACCCTTGGTGAGGTACTAACCCCTCAACCCAGTTATCAAGTCACAACCCCTTGATTACTATCAAGGTACAGACTCTCGACATGGTTTCTCGGGCTCTTAACCCCCCGAGTAAGGCATGGTCAGTTTCCAACACTATATAGCAGAATATCATATACATACGCTCCTTTCATCATCATAAAGTCATTCAATTTATAGAAATTGCATTAGACCTTTAATTCCTCAAAATACCTTAACCAGACATTTTATTAAGCATTTGGTGGTTGTGTAGTGCTAGTGTAAAATCATGCAATTCAAGAGTGGAAACATGCTACAAAAATTCAGTGTAAAACCATCAATATGTACTTGGTAACACCTTCAAATAATATACATCAAAAACCTTCATCAAACCTCACAATATACCTTAGATTCATAGCTCAAAACATATTATAACAATCACAATTTCATGAAACACCAACATAATGTGCAGTGAAATTCATAATAAGTAAGACCCATGGGTAAATCAACTTTAAATCATTCAATTTTAGGTAAAAGAAAGCTTGGGCATCATAGGTGAAAGGAACCCATGAAAGAAACCCACATACCTTGACTTCGAAGAATTCTTGAACAAGATTGGAAGTGGAGACGTGAAGCTTGAATGAGAACCTTAAGATCTGTATGAGTTTTGGGACTTGAAATTTAGAGTGAAATATTTTTCTAAGTGTTTGAGTGAGTATTGGGGAATATCTTGAATGATATGAGGGTGAAATATGGCTAAGTATAGGTATTTTCACACATGGAAACACTTAGGCCCAAGACACAAAAGTTTTGTACCGAGATAGAAAAACAGTGCACGAAAATACACAGTAGCGCGCCCTTGACGCGTCACGCCAGGAGCGCAGATTGCTCTCTGGAAATCGCATTTTGCGATTTTCAAATTTTGATACTGTTGCTTAAAAATCGGGATTAGATCCATCTCCTACTCAATTTGACCCCCTAATCAAGAATATGAAGTTAGATTTTCGAGATCACACGATGGATTTTGAGATATATGGAAATTACAATTGCGGGCACTTCCGAGGCACATTTTCGGGCACTTTTCGGGATCGTTTCAAAAAAGTCTTTAACTCATAACAAAATAAAGCAATTGAATTCTTAAAATTACTTATTAAAAATCAAAAATAAAAATAAAAAAAATTCATAACCTTTTGAAGAAATAATTTGACCTACATATTAAGACGTACATGTAATCTTTATCTTTTTACTTTTTCATTATATGACAATTAAATTTTTTGGAACTTGGATTGAGTTTTCTAGAAATATCACACACTTTTTATAATGTAGTAATTACTTTAACTTTCTTTTAATTAATTTTGTATAAATGTTCTTGATCTTCCTAATTATAGCTTTCTATATAATATATACAACAATAACAATAACAATAACAATAACAATAACAATAACAATAACAATAACAATAACAATAACAATAACAATAATAA